>JAPXFY010000013.1:5269447-5279447 GCA_030674185.1 Monoplex corrugatus | reverse complement strand
AACTTTGGTTAGAAGGCAAAGTAGATGACTTTGCGTGCCACTCGGCTGGGGAAGCACACAGTGAAACGTCCGGAGCTCATGCAACATAGCCCTAGCCCAAAGAAGGTACTCAGTTAATTGTTTCAGAGATTGCACAAGCGATCGGTACTGCCAAGGGACAAAACCACGTAACCTGAAGCTCCAGCCACCTTCTACTTGGCAGGGGGACAGCAAACTCTAGCCCGATAGAGCTGTCGAATGCAGAGCACACCAGATGGAGTGGATGGTTGGAATTGCATAGTCAGAGCTTACAGAATGGAAAAACAATCATCTAGAAATCATAATTGAGAGCAGCTGTAGACCGGATATAATGCTCCACTTCTATTTAACAAAACAAATACACAGATTCTGAACAAACTGACTGTGCCATATTAAACTAAAATAGGGTATGCCCTCATTTCAAAACTGAAAACTATGCCTCTCTGGCCTGTAAAAAGAGGACACTGGGCATCCAAGCAAAAGTCATCACCATAGAAGTTAGAGCAAGGGAGTTAATAGGCAAACAGCTCTTGATTTCAGGAAGGAGAGGACCAGACCCTACAAGGCAATGGTAGAAGCAGCTGAAAGGTGTTCCAGGTGAATCTGGTTGGGGTGGAATAAAAGTGAATTCCATGATCACACATACACACAAAACACACACACACACACACACACACACACGCACACACACGCACATGCATGCGCGCGCACACACACACACACACACACACACACACACACACACACACACACACACACACACACACGTACACCTGTGCAAACCTGTATACATACACACACTGTTGTAGGGCTGATCAGAATCATCGCCATCCCAATTTCTTTAATACTGCAATAAAAGTCATTTACAGAGAGATGACATGGTTGATCCAGTCTAGGAAAGATGACACGCGGGTGTAGACACAGGAGAGTACTGCTGTGCACACCATGTCCCCAGGAAACAATTCCTGCCACCTTCCACACTCCATCCTTTTGACAATTCAATGGGCCGCCACTGTCTCCCTGCCACATAACATATGATGCTGTCATTGATATATTCATTGCAAACATAATGATGCCAATGATAAGTATCTAGTCATAACAATGTTACTAATACATGCATCGCAACTATCATGTCACAAAGTACACACACTCACACACGCCCGTGGGCGTGTATTATATTATATATATATATATATATATATATATATATTATATATATATATATATACACGATGCTGGTGTGAGCCAACGATGATTTTTCGAATTATCACTGCAGTGTGTAATTTTCGCCAATAAATGGCATCATCGGGATCATAGCAATATTCTGAAAATAGAAACAAAACACTTTTTGTTAAGGAAACAGTAAACATGAAATGGGGACAAGCATAAGCGGTCAAGAAAAAGCCAGACTATAACTTAATGGTTAGGTCCCTACGCCTATACTCATCCTTTACGTTTATCTCTGGGTCGATATCTCTGATCCACAATGCCTCCAGAGTCATGCGATAATCCTCGCCCCTAATGGTTGAAGCCAAAATCTCAACATATTCTGACCCCATTGTAACCTTACATTGTGTGAGATGCTTTTTTTTACAGGCCCAATGTTGTTGATGTGTTCACAGAAACGGGTTTGTGAATGGCAGACAGTCTGTCCAACATAGGACGCCTGACAGCGTGGACATGTCAGTTTGTAAACCACCCCACTCCGGATCAGCTTTGGCTCTTGTGCTTCTAGGACTGCAAAACAGTCCTTAGTTTTAGCAAGGTCATAAGGATTGTTCAGGGGGCATTACATTTATGTAGAGCACGGGCGTATTTATCAGAAACTTTTCCCCTATATTGTACGAACAAACATACTTTGTCACACTTTTTATCCCGCTCTTCGCCCTTTCCTTTTTCACTTTCGCTTGGTACCATTAACTTTGATAATGTCGACTCTACTATCGAATCGTAAAATTCAGGCGGATATTGATTTTGTTCCAGTACCCTCTTCGCCCTCTCCAAGTTTTCGTGGAAGTGTTCCCAGGAGTTGCATACTCGATGAATTCGATGGACGAAACTGGAGACCTCTGAACGCTTGTATCGCTTTGGAGCAAGCGCATGGAAGTACATTATCAAGCCCGTATCTGTTGATTTATTAAACCATGTAGAAGATAGCGAGCCCTCTTGATTGATAATTTTCCTGTCCAAAAATGGGTTTGTACCATTAATTTCTTTCTACTGTGAACGTAAGGGACAGATGCAGTTTGTTATATTTCGTCAAGTTTTTGAGGTACAATATTGGTGTCAATGTTCGTTAATATATGAATATATATACATATGTATACACACAGATGTATGTACATACATAATACATATAATTATATATATGTATATATACATATATATTATATATATGTATATGTATATACATATTTTTATACATATATGCACATATACAGTTATAGAGAAAGAGAGATACACAGATAGACAGACAGATAGACAGACAGACAGATAGATTGATAGATAGATAGATAGATAGATAGATAGATAGATAGATAGATAGATAGATATAGATAGATAGATAGATAGATAGATAAAAAGATAGATATATAGATATATAGATATATATATATAGATAGACAGATAGATAGATAGAGACAGATAGATAGAGAGGTATACAGATAGATAGATAGGTAAATAGATAAATAGATAGATAGAGAGATAGATAGATAGATAGAGACAGATATATATATAAAAACAGAGAGGTATACAGATACATACATACATACATACATACAAATGTACATACATACATACATACATAGGTAGATAGAAGATAGGTAGATAGATAGATCGAAAGATAGATAGATAGATAGATAAATAGATAGATAGATAGACAGATAGATATATAGATAAATAGATAGATAGGCAGATAGATAGCTAGATAGATAAATAGGTAGATAGATAGATAGATATAGATATCCAAACCAATGTTTTTGGCATAAACGTCACAACCATAGCCATACTACCGATACTAGTGCAAAGTCATGGAAATAATTATCCTAAGGACGTAAGTCTTGAGAGTCAAATAAAATTATCTCCATGTTGTTGAACTTCTCAAATCTAACATAGCTTGCGCTACCCATTCAGCTAGCTTAGAAGCAGATACAAAGCACAAAAACCGTAAGCTCAGAACACTCCTAAAAAAAAGGAGTGCCCAAGCCTACCTTTATACTCTGCAACTACCCTACACACAACTATGAGAGAGGAGAGAAATAATACAATCTATTGGTCTTATGTTCAAGATTGACATAGTCTTTTATTCTTGAACTGACCAAACCCACACACATAGACAAGACAGAACATATACTGGGTTGCTTCCAGGTTAATAGTCACACGTTTTTCATACACGAATGTAAAATGCAATTTTCATAAAAAACAGGCATGTCATTGTATATCCTTGTCAGAGTGTTATGTTACCTGACAAGTATCTTTCCCGCCTTCAATCACTCCAGCACAGATCTGGCTGCTATATATAGGATCTTGTTGTCCTATGTAGTAGGAGCACATGTCGTTGGACATGATAGGGACGTCTACTTCTCTCATAAGACGCTTGACCTTACCATCTGCACACAATCACCATTTTCACCATCACTGACAATATAGCAATATCATTATCAGCAACACCAACAGCACGTCAGACTACAATAAAGAACATGTTCAAAAAATGCATAGTCAGTGGTATTATCATCCACGTTAGTAGCACGATCTACAAATCAACAGCAGCTATCAACAGGATGAGATGTGAGAGCCATTCTCTGTAGATGATATATATCATTGCCTATGGGATTTGAATATTTTGTTTTCAATTTACTTAAATTCGAGAATTTCTTTGATATTGTCATTATGGTTCTGGAGTTTTGTAATTCATATCTCTAAGCATCTAGCTTTGCAAATGATAAAGAAAAGCTGACATGTTTAAGCATGTGTTTTCGTTCTTGCATTTTTAATAAAAGAAGTGAGTCTGCCAATTTCATTGAGTACCTACACAGTATTGTTGTATCGTGTTTTTGTTCTTTCGTTGTTGCATCTCTCTGTCTCTCTCTGTCTCTCTGTCTCTCTGTCTCTCTCTCTCTCTCTTTCTCTCTGTCTCTCACTGTTCCTCTCTCTGTCTGTCTCTGTCTCTATCTGTCTCTGTCTGTCTGTCTCTCTCTCTGTCTGTCTGTCTGTCTGTCTCTCTCTCTCTCTCTTGATCGTTCTCTATCTCTGTCTCCATTTCTCTCTTTCTCTCTTTCTTTCTTTCTCTCTCTCCTCTCTCTCTCTCTCTCTCTCTCTCTCTCTCTGGCTCTCTCTTTGTCTGTCTCTATCTCTGTCCATATCTCTCTCTCTCTCTCTCTCTCTCTCTCTCCTAAAAAGACAAAAACAAACAAAACAAAAAAATCAACTAGTGATAATACCATGGTCAACGTGAAGGTCAGACCCAGTACCCCTGAGAACTGGATACAACAAAATTGTGTAGTCTGTTAGAAACTGAACAATCAGGCCAAAAGAAACATTTGGCCCACTTATGTATTCAAACCCATGATCCTTGTTGTCAGCGTGTTTCTCCAATCCCGACTGAGCTAAGAGGCCACAGAATATCGTAAGCTTTCTTACAGTGTTCTGCTGTAAGGATATTTGAGAAAAAAGGAATAGTTCCTTAAATAAGAGAGTGTACGTAAGTACTGTGCAGAAATAAACGACGTCTGGTTTTCTTCATCATGTAGAAAAAGTAACATAGTATTTAGTTCTAATCTATGCGGTTTTGTTTGAAAGCATAATGTACTACATGTGAGTTATTTCTTTTTAGCTGCAATACAAGATACTACTGCGTGATGAGTGTGAAAATAAGAACCAACTTTTACTTGATGGATTTTTATGCCATCAGCATTGAAGAGACACACCTGCCAGTATTCTGGAAACAAAGCGTATTACCTAACTTCATTGTGTGTAAAATACAGAGTCATAAAAAAAATGCTGAGTTTATTTAATCATAACACCCTTGACTTTCAGTTAACAAAGCGCAAAGCATTAAGCTCCCATTTGCATACATTTGTTTGTTTGTTTGTTTGTTTGTTTGTTTGTTTGTTTGTTTGTTTGTTTGTTTGTTTGTTATGTGTTGAAAATTTCAACAGAGTGTTTCTCAAAATGACTCGAAAAGATTTTAATCTGGGTTTAGTTCATTGATTTGTTGGGTGTAAAATATCGTGCTAAATCTAAACTGAAACTGTTGCAGCTGTCAATAGTTGAGTTGACAGCACAATTTACAATAGTTTCCGCTAATTTTACACATTTTTTTTCTGTAAAAAACAATCATTTCCTTAAGATTGACAACAGACAATAGCATAACATTAGAAACAGGTATTAATGCCAACAAACCACACAGAATACATACGAATGAAGATTCTATTAACCATTTGATGAAAAAACAAGCTTTTCCTAAGCACGCATGAAAGCATCATTGCCATCATCATCAGGTGCCCTGCCGCATGGTGTTAGCGATCATGGAGTTCCATCTGTCTCTATCTCTCATTGCCCCCAGCATCTCTCCCACCCTCCTCGTCCCCAGCCACTCTGCAAGTCCGTCCAGCATTTTATCCCTGGGTGTACCCGGTGCTCTCATCCCCTCCAGCTTTCCCATTGTGACCAGGTGCTCTAAATCTCCCTTCCTCATAAAATGGTCCATAAATGTTGCCTGTCTTTTCCTAATCTTCCTTATGAGTGATCTACTTGTGTCTGCCTCCATCAAGACTGTCTCGTTTGTTTTCTTTGCTGTCCATGAAACTCTACTTTCTTCTAAGACACCACATCTTGGCTGCCTCAATCTTGTTCTGGCTTTGTTTGTTGACTGTCCACGCCTCACATCCGTACAACAGTATTGGTTCTATACAACATTCAAGAACTCTCTTCCTGATGTTAGTTGATAGGCATTTGTTGATAAGAATGCCTGTCATCTTCCCGAATGCTGTTTTGGCTTGGCTGATTCTGCCGGCTATTTCTGATCTGCATCTGCTGTCTGATGAAATGATCGTTCCCAGATGTTGGAATTTATCAACCTGTGTCAAGATTGTGCCATTTGCTGTTATTTTGCATGAGGGGATTTCATGTTGTTTACTGATCACCATGACGTCAGTCTTCCTGTTGTTTAGTTCCAGCCTCTTACCTTTGTTTTCTATTTCTAGTATATTCACAAGGTTTTGTAGGTCCTTTCATTTTCTGCAATTAGCACGGTATCATCTGCGTATCGAATGTTTTTTATCATGTTCCCTCCAACCTTTAATCCAGGGTCTTCTTCTAGGTTTCTCATGATGTTTTCGCTGTAAAGTGAAAACAGATCTGGTGACAAAACACAACCCTGTCTGACTCCTCTTTTGATGTTTTGGAAAGAGCTCACATTGTTTTCTATTCTCATCGCAGCTGTTTGTTCCCAGTACATATTCCTGATTATTCTTAGATCTTTTGCATCAACATTGAGTCTCTCCAGTTGGTTGATCAATTCATCATGTCGTTACCCGATCAAAAGCCTTGATGTAGTCAACAAAGCATAAATACAAATCCTTATTCATCTCATTTGACCTCTCTATGATAGTTCTTAGGATGTATTGGCATTAATAGTTCCTTTCCCTTCTACAAATCCACACTGTTCTTCTGCTATTTCTCTTTTGATTCTATTCCTTGTCCTCATCGTGATTATTCTTAACAGGATTTTTGTTACATGACTCATCAAACTGATTGTGCGATGGAGTTTGCATTCTATAGCCTCTGTCTTCTTGGAAGTGCAATGAAAATTGATTTTGACATATCTTTGGGGATTTTTCCAGTGTCATAAATTTCATTTAGGAGGACTGTTATTTTTTATATGCCAAATTCCTCCAGGCCTTCAATCATCTCTGTAGTAATGTTGTCTTGTCCTGGGGCTATTCCTGGTTTCATCTTTTCCAGTGCCGCTCTAACTTCATCTTTCATTTTGGGTGGTCCTTCAAATTTCTTTTTTATAATGTGTTCTTCGTTTCTGTCATCCTCAAAAAGGTATTTAATGTACTCTCCTCATCTATCTAGTATTTTGTCCTTTTCCATCATTCGATTTCAAGCACCCAGTTGATGTGCATGTATTTTCCTGTGGACAATTAATGTGGACATAAAAGCATACACATATATTTATACACTCATATGCTCACACGCACAGTTACACGTGATATAGTCTAGAAAAAATAAAATACACACACAGTTTGTTTGTGGCATCAGCAGAAAGAAATAGGCAGTTCTTGCTTATTATGTTCAGCTGGAACTATAAGTGACCTTGCACAGGAAATTCATATAATTTCTATTGGGCAGAGATTCATCAAGGAATTCACCAAGACTCCTAACAAATTTGCTGAAGGCTATACCACGCCATGAAATAACCAGGATGATTATGCACACCAGATAAAAACTTCATATCATGATCAAACAGAAGAAACCAACAAAAACCCTTAGAATGGTACTACATTGAAAATACACTATAAACAATGTAAAACAAATCATCCAGTAACCTTCGTGGCTTTTTCCCCAGCCTGTCAGTGTACACGTCAAATGATCAAAGCTCTCCCCAAGCTGAGGCAGGCAGGCGGTTCTGACACGAGTTCCGCTCAGGTCGAGAGGACTGGACAGTTTCATGATGGCAATGTCATTGTGACCTAAAATGAAGTTGTACTTTTCATGCACATAGATGCTAGCCACGGACCGCACGTGAGAACCGATCATCTGGTTGAGGTCATTAATTCCAACACCCACTGTCCAGTTAGATGACGTGTTACTATGGACAGAGTAAAGTGATACAATTTCTTTTTGCAGTCCTTGTAGAAATCTCTCTCTCTCTCTCTCTCTCTCTCTCTCTCTCTCTCTCTCTCTCTCTCTCTCTCTCTCTCTCTCTCTCTCCGTCTTTCTCTCTGTCTCTGCCTTTACGTTTCTGCGTCAGTTGATTTGTGTACATGTCCCTCTCTCTGCCTTTGTCTGTCTGTCTGTATGTATGTATGTCTGTATGTATGTCTGTTTGTCTACCTGCCAATCTGCCTGTCAGTGCACCCCCCCTGTTTCTCTCTGTCTGTCTCTGTCTCCCTCTCTCTTTCTTTCTTTCTTTCTTTCTTTTTTCTCTTTCTCTGTCTCCGTCTGTCTCTCTGATAACTACAGCAGTCAAATGAGTGAATGTTTGACTTCCCATTGAAAGTTACTGGATTCATCTACCTAGACACTCCACCTGTAGGGTAAAATATGAGACACTCCTACTGTAGGGTAAAGGATGAATATTTTCCCATCTCCTAGGTTAACATGTCTGCAAATCTGCTGGTGCCTCGACCACCCCTATGCACATACGTATACCTACTGTATGCAGAATATCTAATATACATGTTAAAAATCATGTCAGTGGCTGATGTACGGAAACAAAAGCACGTGGGATGGAACAACTGCAAATTTGAGAAAATGGCTTTTACCTGACAGCTTCTACTGTCTAAAAATAATGTATCATTTTATTGTCTGCATCATTTTGCATCATTTTGCTATGTCACTTTGATTATCACTAGATGAGAAGAATTTTGCTGTAGCTACCTCTTTTTGTTTTCAGCAAATTATAACATAAGCAGCAGTTTTCCTTTTTCAACAAATTAGGTTAGAGTGCAATCCGTTTAATGTCTGATAATAATAATTATTAATAATAATAATGATTTCAGTATTTATACGGTGCCAAATCTTGACAATTCAAATCAAAGCGCACTCACACACCAGGCATACACATACAATTGACAAAGACCACCTTACAATATTTAATACACAGGCTGAGGGAAAGTAGTAGTCATGGACATAATTGTTGGGAAAATAATTGGGTTTTCAAATTGGATTTAAAAGCAGAAAGGGTAGGTCTTAGGCAAAGGCAGAGCAGAAGTCTCTTCCATGCTGACATTCTTGAGACAGAAAAAAGAATGCTGGCCAACGCTTGATAATCTTAATCTAGGGACCTGAAGGGAAAGAGTATCTGAAGCTCCACGCAAGGTGCGAATTGGTGTATAATTATTGATGTTGTTACAAAAGATATGAGGGAGAATATTGGTGAATTCATTTGTAGCACAAGGTGTCCAGCTTTTATTCAATTCTTTTTAAGACAGGCAACCAGAGAAGAGAACGAAGGAGAGGACTGATATTGATATGATCAAACTTTTTCTTTCTGAGGACAAGGCAAGCAGCCATGTTTATGCGTTGCAGACACAGAAGAGAAGAAGCTGATAGTCCAGTAATGAGAAAATTACAGTAATCAAAATGTGACAAAATCATCAGATATGTTACAAGCTTAGATGCACCCTCAGTTGAAATATATATTTGAATGTAATCAGTGCGCCAAATCTGATAGTAACATGATTGGTAGATCTGAGTCAGAAACTTCTGCATAGAAAGAGCGTTGTCCAAGGTCACACGCAAGCTCTTGACAGAATCAGAGAAAGAGGTGATGTTGTCGCCTAACTGGACAGTATTAGGTGTGATAGAGGCAAGTTTATTTTGGTACCTACACGCATGGCTTCAGTTTTATTACCATTATATATACTTTATTTTGTGTCATCCAGTTCTGGATATCAAGGTAGCAGCTGGATGCTTCTGAGATCAGGAAGGTGATATTTTCAGGGTGGTGCTATTCTGTAGTTGTGAATCATGTGCGTAAAACTGATGTTTGATGTCATACTGGTTGATGATCTTGGATAGGGGTGAAGTATAAAGGGTGAACGGGACAGACCCTAGTACAGATCCCTGAAGAACTCCGCTAAAAACTGATTTCCGTTGACAACAACTGACTGCAAGCAATCAGGTAGACATGAGTAGAACCAGGATAGAGCAGTACCATGAATTCAAAAAGTAAGTTCATTGATGAAAGAGAAGGCTGGGATGATCAATAGTAGCAAAGGCAGCAGACAGATCAAGGAGTATTAGGAGATAA
>JAPXFY010000013.1:5251947-5259447 GCA_030674185.1 Monoplex corrugatus | reverse complement strand
ACAAAAAGAAAAAAATGCAAAAAAAGGATTTGAATATAGGGACATGGAATGTACAGACTATGTTAGAATTAGGAAAGCTCTACCTACTAGTCAAAGAATTAGAAAGGAGCAAGATGAACATAACAGGGCTCTGTGAGGTTAGATGGAGTGGGCAGGGACTTTTTACTGTAGGAGAGCATACAGTTGTATATAGTGGAAATGAAAAAGGTGGCTCAAGAGGAGTAGCAATTGTGCTGGACAAAAAGCATGCTGGAGCTCTGAAAAGCTATAATCCAATTAATGACAGATTTCTCACTGTCAAAATAAATACCAAATATGCTGTTTTGAACATAGTTCAAGCTTATGCTCCAACATCCACTAGCTCAGAAGAAGAAATAGAAAATTTTTACAATGACCTCCAAACTATCAGAGACAAAATTCCCAAAAAGGAAATATGCATTGTGATGGGTGACTTCAACGCTAAAGTTGGAGAGGGGGCTGACACAGAATGTGGAATAGGACCATATGGTTTAGGAGAACGAAATGAGAGAGGTGACATGCTGGCTCTGTTTTGTCAGGCAAATGAGATGAACATCACAAATACTTTTTTCCAACAACCACTGCGCAGAAGATACACATGGATCTCTCCAGGAGACAGGTGTCGTAATCAGATTGATTATATTATCATTGACAGATCCTGGAAATCAACTGTCCTCAATGCAAAAACAAAGCCTGGAACAGACTGCGACACGGATCACATTCTTGTGACAACCAAATTAAGAATGAAAATATTGAAGAAGCCTAAAACCAAAACTACGCCAAAGTTCGACATATCAAAATTAGAAAACCCTGAGCTGGCGTTAGAATTCAGTATAGAAACAAGTAATCGTTTCTTAAAGTTACTTGAAGTTTGGGATGAAAATGACTCATATCCTGATGAAATCTGGACAGACATAAAAAACACACTGACCAAAATCTCTGAAGAAAAACTAGGAAAAGAAGAAAAAAGGAAAAAAGCTAAGCCCTACATAAGTCAGGATGTGATAGATCTGGCAGAAAAGAAAAGTCAAGCTCGAAAGCAGGGAGAGCGGGAAAAATACTCAGCACTGAAAAGGGAAATAAAAAGTAAAGTCAGAAGAGACAAAGCAAATTGGCTGGCACAAGAATGCAGTAAAATCAATGAACACAACGAAAACAGGAAGTCGAGGGAGCTCTTCCAACAAATAAAAAAAGTGAAAAAAACAAATTTCAAAGCAACAAACCAATGCATCAACAACAAGGATGGTCACACTCTGACTGAACCAGATGATGTCTTGGATAGGTGGAACGAATATGGCACATCACTTTTTGGCAAGCCTGACAGCCATGAAAATAATTTAGAGCCAAATTTGGAATTGATCCCTGGAGATACGGAACCTGAACCTCTGCTCAGCGAAGTTGAATCTGCCATTAAAGATCTAAAATGCAGAAAGTCTCCTGGTCTTGACAATATTCCTGGAGAGTTGTTGAAACACTCAGGTGATGGTGGACTCAAAGTAATGCATCACTTATGCTGCAAGATATGGAAGACTTGTCAGTGGCCTACAGACTGGAAGCTCCAAGAATTTTTCATGTTACATAAGAGTGGAAATGTCAAAGACTGCAACAATTATAGAACAATTGCACTGATCAGTCATGCCAGTAAAATACTGCTGATAATAATTTTAAACAGGTTAAAGCCAAAAGTAGAGGAAGAGCTATCCGACTGTCAGGCAGGCTATAGGAAAAACAGGGGAACAATAGATATGCTGTTTGTACTCCAGATATTGATAGAAAAGATTAGAAACACAGACCAAGAGATGTTCATCGTTTTCATTGACTACAGCAAAGCATTTGATAGCGTGATTCACCAAAGTCTTTTCCACTTCATGATCAAAATGGGTTTTCCAAGACATCTGGTTTCCCTCATAGCTTCATTATATAATGATCAAAAAGCAACAATCAGATGGAATAATCAAAACTGCAAATTTTTTAACATCACTAAAGGGGTAAGGCAAGGTTGCATCCTGTCTCCACATCTCTTCAGCATATACACTGAACATATCATGAGAGAAGCAGACATAGAAGACATGGGAGTAAATATTGGTGGTAGAAACCTGTCAAATTTACGCTACGCAGATGACACAGGATTACTGGCAGACAACATTACAGGCTCTAGGAGGATCCTGTACAGGGTAGACCGGGTTGGAAAGGCAGCTGGGCTGGACTTAAATTCAAAGAAGACAAAGGTTATGCATGTTGCAGGCAAATATAACACTAGACAGGACCAGATCATGCTAAACCAAGTCCCTCTAGAAAATGTCAAGGACTTTAGATATTTAGGTTCAGTCAAGACACACGATGGAACATGCTCAAAAGACATAAAGATGAGAATTGGAATGGCCAAGAACAGTATGGTTCAATTGAACAATATTTGGAAAGACCACAGCATAACAGCAGACCTTAAGATAAAACTCTTAAAATGTCTTGTCTGGCCAGTGATGTTATACGGCTGCGAGGCATGGACAATGAAGAAAGAGGATGAAAGACGAGTGGAAGCAGCAGAGCTGTGGTTTTACCGAAGACTGCTGAGGGTCAAATGGACGGATAGGCGCTCAAATGAAAGCATACTGAATGAGTTGGGTACTACACGCAAGCTTCTAGTACTCATACAACGGAGGAAACTGAAATATGTTGGACACGCAATCCGTAATGAGAGAACAGACTTGATGTCCACTGTCCTCCAAGGTAAAGTGGAAGGAAAGAGAAACAGAGGACGGCCACCTGCATCACTTGCTAGAAACATCACAAACATCAGTGGCAAGAAACTCCAGGAGGTGGTCAGACTTAGCCAAGATCGAGAGTGCTGGAGGCAACTTGTGAGGACATCATGTGCAGCGGCCAACACTGTTCCCGGTGACGCCGACAGGTGAGACAGGTGAGTGGAACCTAAAGCTGCAATTCTTAAATAAAGTTGCTTTGAAGTTTAGACTTTAACGATACTTATGCTTTTCTTTCTCTTTTTTCCCCCATTTTCTTCTTCTTCTTCTTCTTCTTCTTCTTCTTCTTCTTCTTCTTCTTCTTCTTCTTCTGTTTTGCTTCTGCTCTTTTTCATTGTTGTTCATTTAGTGATAAGACCAGTAGAGCAATGCACATCCCCTGTTTTCTCTGGGATCAAAATATAATAATGGATGTCCATCAGTCGGTAGCACTGACTGGTAAGGCCGGTGTGGGAAAGGCAGTCATTGCCCCATCGATGAAGAGCAAAACTGTCGGGAAGGAATGTACAGTTGTAATCATCATGACCATCATCATGTGCCCTGCTGTGTGGCGTTGGTGATCATGGCCCTCCATTCGAATCTATCCCTCACCGCTGGAAATACATCTCCCACCTTCTCCATCATCAGCCACCCTGCAACACCATCCATATTTTCTCCCTGAGTCTACCTGGTGTTGACCAGGTGCTCTAATATCTCTGTTCTCATAAAATGCCCTATAAACGAAAGCCCAAAGCCCAACCCCTCGTCCTCGTCGTGGGAGATGGAAACAGGTAATGCTGGCCAACGGGGCACTGGTGAAGCTGTGACTGGCTTAGCAGGCCGGCAGTGGATAAACAAATTGCTCAAGACAATATAAGGAGATACAAACGGACTGATTACAACGGAAAACGACGCGGCGAGGAAAACGGACAACAGATAAAGAAAAACGAAAAGGTTGGGACCTGGAACATTTGCGATTTGACGAACAAAGAACCAGAGATAGTAGAGTTCATGACCCAGCGCAAGATCTCCATACTGGGCATTGCAGACACCAGAAAGAAAGGAACAGGAACAAAGGAAATAGACGCCAACTATGTTCTCATTTGGAGCGGTGTAAACAAGGAACAGAGAGCAGCACATGGCGTGGGTTTCATCCTACACCATGACAAGGCAAAAGACCTAGTGAGTACGGAGTTCATTTCAGAAAGACTCTTGAAGATCGGCATTAGGGAGGACAACAAGATCAACAACTACATTCAAGTGTATGCACCATGTAATGACTCCTACTCAGATGAGGATAAGGACTCCTTCGAAAAACTCTCGGGCACCATCAACATCATCCTGGACCAAGAAGACCTGTACGTCATGGGAGATTTCAATGGCAGAGTCGGAGAGAGAAGAACACCATGGACAAAACACCTTGGTCCACACAGTGACCACAGAACACCATGCAACTACAACGGCAACCATGTATTGGAACTGTGTGCAGAGCATGACCTTATTGTCACCAACACCTTCTTCCAGCACAGATCCACTCAGATCTACACCTGGTACAAATGGAGCGACATCGATGTCTCATCTCAGATCGACTTCACACTAGCAAGATCTCGAATGCGGAGCAACATCAGAGACTCAAGAGCCATCCCCAACGCAGGCCTGGACACAGACCACAGGCCAATCATCACGACGTTGGTCACTCAGAAGAAGAGGAGGTTCACTAAAAATAAGAAACAGCCGGAAAGACTCAACATACACAAGCTTCAAGACGAAGAGATGCAGACTCAGATCAGATGCACCATCAGTGAAAAATTGGACTGTAGTGACCCTAAATTACTAAACGTAGAGGAAGCTTGAGGCACCTTCAAGACAGTCCTCCTGGACACTATAAAAGAAGCCTGTGGCACCAAGAAGACAGGAGGAAGAAACAGAAAGGCAACAGCTTGGTGGAACAAAGAAGTGAAGGATGCTATCAAGGAAAAGAAGAAACTATACAAGATCTGGGTCAAGTCAAAGGATGAAGAGGACTACATCAAGTACAGACTTGCAAGAAGACACAGCAAGAAAGTTGTGAGAACAGCAAAGGAAAAGTCATGGACCCAGTATGGTGAAAAACTCTGTGAAACATGCAAAGCTTCCCCAAGAGAGTTTTACAAGAGTGTGAAAGCGATGAGAGTGCGAGATGAACCTTTTGATCCAACCACTATCATCAACGATACAAACGGGGAAACATTGCATGAAGAGGAGAAAATATGAAGAGATAGGAAAACTATTTCAAAGACCTACTCAACCCATCAGGAGTACGGGCACAAGACACAAGTCCCGGTTCACCCCCAGCCACCCAGACCACTCAGAACCTACCATCCTAGAGAGTGAAGTAAGAAAAGCAGTGAAGACCAGTCCTAAAGGAAAGGCAGCTGGAGACCACGGCATAACAACTGAAGCCATCCATGTGTGCGGTGAAACCGGAATTCAGTGGCTTACCACCATCTTTCAGAAAGCTTGGGAGGAGAGAAAAGTACCAGAAGACTGTCAGAATGCAATAGTGGTGCCAATATGGAAGAAGAAGGGCAGCAAGAAAGACTGCAGTACCTACAGAGGCATATCACTATTCAGCCATATAGGGAAAATGTACGCAAAGATCTTGGAGCAGCGCACTCGAGCGAAAAGAGAACATCTCCTCAGTGACGCCCAATTTGGCTTCAGAAAAGAAAGAGGGTGCACCGATGCAATCTTTGCACTCCGACAACTGTGCGAGAGGGCGATCGAATACGACCGAGATCTCCATCTTGTCTTCGTTGATCAAGAAAAAGCCTTTGATCGAGTCAACCGAGACAAGCTATGGAAGGTCTTCGAGCAGTACGACGTCAAGGGCCAGCTGCTAGACAACATTCGGGCCATCTACACCAACAGCAGGAGTGCAGTCCGCACCGCCAGTGGAACATCTGACTGGTTCCCAGTGACATCGGGAGTAAGGCAGGGCTGTAATCTCTCCCCTCTTCTCTTCGTGATCTATATGGATCAGATTACGAAAGAGGCAAACCCAGACCCTGAGGCACTCAATGAACTCATGTTTGCGGACGACCAGGCAATGGTGAGCAATGACAAGATATAGCTACAGGAGCAAACAGACCAGCTCAATGAAAGCTGCGAGACATACGGCATGAAGATCAGCGTCAGCACGACCGAGGTCATGACTGTCAGTAAGAGACCAAACAAACTGGATATCAACATCAACGGAACCCAGTTGAAGCAAGCCAGTGAATTTAAATACCTGGGCAGCATCTTCACTGAAAATGGCAAACTTGACAGAGAAATCGAGACCAGATGCCAGAAAGCCAACGCAGTCAGCTACCAACTTGCCCCTCTCCTGAAACACCCCAGCATTCCACCAGCACTAAGGCGAAACTCATCAACGCCATTTTTCTACCAACGCTGACATACCAGTGCCAGACATGGTCCCTAACTAAAATCCTCGAGAGAAAACTGGTCACCTGTGAAATGAAATGCCTGAGGATAGCAGTAAACAAGACAAGGCGGGACAAGATCAGAAATGAGGTGATACGAGACTTGGTAGGAGTCAACACCAATCCTACAACACATCGAACATATGAGGATCAAGTGGTTCGGACACCTCACACGTATGCCCCTAATCCATCCAGCTCTTCCGGCATACAATACCAGATACTCTGGCTGGAGAGCCAGAGGAAGACCAAGACCATGATGGAGCGACTCTGTGGCAGACACCCTCAGAGCTCACGAGATGTCCCTTCTCCAGGCCACCCGCCTTGCTGCTGACAGACGACTGTATCTCCCCGCGACGCCCACCGGTACAAGCGGAAGGAAACAGTAAAAGTAAGTAACAACGGTTGTCTTTTTCTAATTTCTTTATTAATAATGTTCTTGAGTCTGCCTCCTTTAAGACTTTCCCTTTTGTTTTCTTTGTCGCCCATGGAACTCTCAACATTCTTCTTTGTAACAACATTTCAGTTGTTCTGAATTTGCGTTTTGACTGTCCACTCTTCACAACTATACAACGGTATTGGCTCCATATAACACTCAAGAATTGTCTTCCTGATGTTAGGGTGTAATAGGTTAATGAAATAACAAGGAGTGGCAGATTCTATCACATTGTAATCAATCCTGCTAAAAGAGGAAGGCAGTACAAAGGCTAAAAAAGAGGGTAACATGGTCACATGTGCGACAGTGGAAAACAAAATCAAGCTTTACGTTTTAGATTTTTTTTATGTACTTTCAATGAGGTACTTTGGAGAGTATTGCAGCAGTCCAAGCAAGAAAGTACAAAAGTATCGAAAACGATCTTTGTGACATTTTCGGTAAAGAGACAGATGAAGGTGCTTTTTTTTCAAGGTAGCTTATGGGACGGACGTCAGTAACACGATTGTGAAAAGAGAGGGATTGGTCGAGTGTGACAGCAAGATTGAGAACATACGAAGATAGGGTAATGGAAGAGCTGTTAAATTGAACAGACGAGGAGAAAGAATGATATCGAATGGATTTGTTTGTGTTCAGAGATCCATGACTGAGTAGAACAAACTATACAGGGAAGTTCAGAGATGGGTCCAGTGACAGAGTTGGAAGTCATCAGAGAAACTGGCAATAAAGACAGTGAGCACTGACCAAGTAATAGAAAACAAATGTGACCTGCCAGCACGAAATCAGTCTTAACTAGCATTTTGGGCATTTTGAGATATACATATCACTGGGAAGTGTACATTCTGCTGAT
>JAPXFY010000013.1:5234447-5244447 GCA_030674185.1 Monoplex corrugatus | reverse complement strand
TTCCGAAGCATTAAGAAGATGGACCATGGCACAGTCCAAATGGACAATGCCACAACCAGTAGGACAGCATACCAAATTGTGAAAGATCTGACAACCTACCTCTAAGTAAGGACGAGTTTCTTCCATACAGAATAAGTCAGGGATGTGGATCACAGATGACAAGGCCATCTTCAACTGTTGAACAGAATATTGCTCTGAATAATTTAAACTCCAGCACAAAAGGAGATCCACAAGTCCCGAATGTCTCCACCCCCACCACCCAGTACATTCAATGGCAACTTCTCCATACTGCGTGAAGAAGTAGAGACGTGAAGAAGTAGAGACTCGCCAGGTCCCTGAAAACTGGAAAAATCCAAAAAAGGGGGGGCAATAAACCAGCAAAAATTAGTGTTTGGGGGAAAGGGGGGGATACCATGATAATTTGGCCCCCCACAGTCATTTTTTAAAAAAAAAGCGGCGAATGGTAAATTTGCCAACAAAAACCCCCGGGCCCAATTTTCCCCATCATTTATTTTTCCCCCAAAAAAGGCAAACTCAATTTTTTCCCCTTAAAAAAATAGGGTTTATAGGAAAACCCAATAAAAGGGGGGAAAAAGGGGTTTTTTTTTAAAAACTTGGGGAACAACAAAAAAAAAAATCATTGGGGAGGGGAACCCGGAGGGGAAAACCAAAAAAGGGCCCCCCAAAAACCAAAAAAGGGGGAAAAAAATTTTGCAATTAAAAAAAAAATTGAGAGATTTCCAAAATTTAAAAACCCGGAAGGGAAAAAGGGAAAAGGGGCGGGGGGGGGCCAAAATTTTTGGGATTTTCCCCAAAAAGCCTTTTTAAACCCAAAAAGGGTTTTGGGGGGAAAGGGGGGGCCCTTTTGGGGGAAAAAAAAAGGGGGAACAAAAATCAACGCCAACTTTTCAGCCAAAGGGGAAAAACAATAAAAAACCCCCCAAAAAGGGGGGGGAAAAAGGTAAAAAACCCGGGGAGCAGGACCCAAAAAAAAACCCACCCCTTTTTTAAAAAAAAAAATTTTTCGGGTTTTAAAAGGGGGAAAAGGGAGGAACTTTAAAAAAAAAATATAGGGGCCCCTTAAAATTTTCTTTCCCCCAAAAGGGAAGAAAAAACGTTTTGTTCCCCCAATTATTTTTAACGTGAGGGGGAAAAGGTTTTTTAAAATTGCCTTCCTACAAAAAAAAAAAAGGGGGGAAAATCCCCAAAAAAGGGGAAAAAAAAAAAACCTTTTGGGTTTTTTTTTTGGGGCCCCCCCCCAAATGGTTTAAAATTAATTTTTCTTGTTGGGAAACCAAAATTTTTTTACCAAACCACCCCTTCTTTTTCCCTCCCTTCCCTTTTGGGGGTTTTTTTCCACTCTCGGTTTTTTTTCCCAAAAAACCCCCTTTAATTCCTTTTCTTCCCCCTTTTGCCCTCTCTCCCTATTTCCTTTTTGGCTGGGTTTTTTTTTTCTCTTTTCCATTCTTTTCCTCCCCCCCCCCCCCCTTTTTATCCCCCTTTCCATAAAAAACACCTTTTTTTCACTTATATTTAACTCTTTTTCCAAAAAAAAAAAATGGAAAATTTTTGGCGAAAAAGGGGGAAAAAGGGGGGGGGGCAGTAAAAACATGGTCCCCAAAACCCCATAAATTTCGAAAAATTAAAAAATTTGGGAATTTTTTCCCCAATAAACCAAGGGGTTTTTGCCCCAAAAAATTTGATAAACACCGGGGGAAAATTGGGGGAAAAAACCCCCCCCAACCCCAAAAAATTTTTAAAAAAGCAGTCAAGAAAGAAAAACCCTTTACCCCCAAAAAAAATTGGTGGACCCGGGCCATGGGTGGACACGGGGGTTTGGGGATGTACCCCTTCAAAACAAAAAAGGGGAAAAAAATTGGAAAAGCAAAAAATCCCGGGGGGGGGGGTTTTGGGGGAAAATGTGAGATAGTTATAAAAAAAATAAAAATAAAATAAATTTAAAAAATAAAAACCCCCCTTAAAAAAAAATTTACACCCCAAAAACCCCAAAAAACCCCCCAAAAAAAAACAAAAACACCCCACAAAAGGGAAAAAAAATTTTTAAATATTAAAAAGGGGAAAAATTAAAAAATAAACTTTTAATAAAAGGGGTGGTTTTGGGAAAAATTTTAAAAAAATTTTGGAAATTGTTTTGGGGTTTGGTGTTTTGTTGTTTGTGTTGTGTTTGTGTGGGGGAAAAGGGGGGACGGGGTGTGTGTTGTCTTGTGTGGCCCCTTCCCCCTTTTTGGGGTAGCATAGCCCAGGGGTTTGGGCAAACCCCAAAAAAAAAACCCCCAAAGGGTTTTGGGGTTAATAAAACCAAAACCCCCCCAAAAAAACCCTAAAGCAAAATTAAAACTTTTGGGAAAAATTGGGTTTCCAAATTTTAGGGCAGCCGATGGGGGTGTGCAAAACCCCCCGGGTTTAGGTTTCCCAAGCCATCCCAAAAAGGGGGGAACCCAATCCTTCCCCCAACGAAAACAAAAAATTTGATAGAAATCATGGCCAAAAAAACCTTAATGCCCCCTTAAAAAATAAATGGGGCCGGTCCTTTTTCCCTAAGGAAAATTGGGAAAATTCCCCAAGGCCCAAAGGGGTTTTTTCCCCCTTGTTATCAAACCCTTTTCCCCGGGGAAAAACAGAACAAGTTTTAAAAGGGAAGAATTAAGGGGAAAATTGGGCCAAGGGGGAAAAAAAAAATGGAAAATTTTTGGTTAAATTCCCCCAAGGTTTTTGGGCCCCCCTTTTCATTTTGGGAAAAAAGGGGTTAGCAGTTTTTGGGGAGAATTTTGCCTTTTGGGGTGGGAAAAAAAAAAAAAAATTTTAAAAAAGAACCGGGGTTTTTGGCCCCCCAAATGAAAAAGGGGAATTCGGGCCAAAAACCCCCAAAAAGGGGAAAACCCCCAAACCCTGGGGGGAGACCCAAATTTATACCCCCTATGGGAAGGTGGAAAAAATTGGGGGGAAAAAAAACTCCCCAAAAGGAAAAATTTTTTAAAATTTTGGGAAAAAACCAAAAGGGGGGTTTTTAAAACAATTTTAAATTTTTTTTTAAAGAGAAGGGGGAAGAAGAAATCAATTTGAAAAACAGGGGTTTGGGGGGGGCAGTAAACAAAAAAATTTTTAAGGGGGAAAAAAATTTTAAAAAAAAATTTTCCCCAAAATTTGCAAAAACCTTTGGATTTTTAAGGAAAAAAAAAAAAAACAAAAGAAAAAACGGGCCTTTAAAAAAAAAAAAAAAATTTTTTTAAAAAAAAAACCCCCCCCAAAAAAAAGGGGGAAAAAAAGGAAAAAAAAAAAAAGGGGGGAAAAAAAACAAAAAAAAAAAAAAAAAAAAAAGGGAAGGGAAAAAAAAAAAAAAAAAAAAAAAACCCCCCCCCAAAAAAAAATTTTTCCCCTTTTTTTTAAAAATTTTTTTTAAAGAAAACCCCCCCCCCCTTTTTTTTTTGGGGAAAAAAAAAAAAAAACCCCTTTTCCCAAAAAATTTTGGGAAAAAAAAAAAAAAAAAATTTTGGAAAAAAAAAAAAAAAAAAAACCCCCCCCTTAAAAAAAAAAAAAGGGGTTTTAAAAAAAAAAACCCCCCCCCTTAAAAAAAAATTTTGGGGGAAAAAAAAGGGGGGGGGTTTTTTCCCAAAAAAAAAAAAAAAAAAGGGGGGAAACCCCCCAAAAAAAAAAAAGGGGGGGTTTTTAAAAAAAAAAAAAAAAAATTTTTTTTTTTTTAAATTTTAAAAACCCAAAAAAAAAAAAAAAAAAAAGGGGGGGGTTTTTTTTGGGGGTTTTTTTTTAAAGGGGGGGAAAAAAAAAAAAAAAAAAAACCCCGGGGAAAAAAAAAAAAAAATTGGGGAAAAAAAAAATTTTTTTTTAAAAAAAAAACCCCCCCTTTTTTTAAAAAAAAAAAAGGGGGGGGAAAAAAAAAGGGGGAAAAAAAAAAAACCCAAAAAAAATTTTTTAAAAAACCAAAAAAAAAAGGGGGAAAAAAAAAAAAAAAATTTTTTTGGGGGGGGAAAAAAAAAAGGGGGGGAAAAAAATTTTTTTAAAAAAATTTTTGGGGAAAAAAAAGGGGGCCCCCCAAAACCAAAAAAAAAGGGGGAAAGGGGGGAAAAAAAAAATTTTGGGGGGGGGAAAAGGAAAAAAAAAAAAAATTTTTTTTAAAAAAAAAAAAAAAAATTTAAAAAAAAAAAAAAACCAAAAAAAAAAGGGGGGGGCCCGGGCCCAAAAAAAGGGGGGGGAAAAAAAAAAAAACCCCCCGGGGGGGGAAAAAAACCCCCCCAAAAAAAAAAAAGGGGGGGGGGGAAAAAGGGGGGGGGGTTTCCCCCCAAAATTTCCCCAAAAAAAAAATTTTTTTTTTAAAAAAAAAAAAAAAAAATTTTTTAAAAAAAAAAAATTTTTTTAAAAAAAAAACCCCCCCAAAAAAAAAAAAAAAAAAAAGGAAAAAAAAAATTTTTAAAAAAAAAAATTTTGGGGGTTTTGGGGTTTTAAAAAGGGGGGGGGGGGAAAAAAAAAAAAGGGGAAAGGGAAGGGGGGGGAAAAAAAAAAAAGGGGCCTTTTTGGGGGTTTTTTTTAAAAAAAAAAAATTTTTTTAAAAAAAAAAAAAAATTTTAAAAAAAAAAAGGGGGAAAAAAAATTTTTTTCCCGGGGAAAAAAAAAAAAGGGGGGGGAAAGGGGGGGAAAAAAAAAAAAGGGGGGGGGGGAAAAAAAAAAAGGGGGGGAAAAAAAAAAAGGGAAAAAAAAAAAAAAAAAAAATTTAAAAAAAAAAAAAAAAAAAAAAAGGGGGGAAAAAAAACCCCCCAAAAAAAAAAAAAAAAAAAAAAAAAAATTTTTTTATTTTTTTTCAAACCCATATCGATAAAGGGCCGACAAAAACAGCTACAACAACAACAACCCGCAAAAAGGAAATAACCCAAAAAATAAAATTTTTATGACAAACTTTTTTTAAAACTAGGGGTTTAATTAACAAAGATTTTGTACTCAAAAAAAGGGGCCAAAAATTTATCTTTTTGTTCAAAAGGGGAAAAAATTTTTAAACGTATGTTGGAAAACCCAAAAGATGGGGAAAAAAAAACCCCCTTTTAAAAAATTAATGTGGGGGGCCCCGGGGGATTTTTTTTAAAAAAAATATCAGTCTGCAATTTTTTTTTTTTAATTTTTCCTTTTGGGGGGGGTGGATGGAAAAAATTTTTTTGTTAAAAATCATGCTTTTTTCCCCTTTTTTCAAAAAATTTTTTACGGAATAGCTTCCTGAGTGACATATTTAAAAAACCCCCGAGCAGTTTTCTTATTTTTGTTTTTCTGGTACCAAAACGCTCTTTTTTTTCAACTTAAAGAAATATTTTAAAAAACTTTTTCTTTTTTTCCTTTAAAAAACCCCTGTTTTTAAAGAAAACAAACTCTTTTAAAAAAAATTCTCTTTTACTTTTAAAAAACCACGAAACACAGTTCTTGAAAACAGGGGAAAGGGGTTGAGAGAGATGAAAACCGTTTAAACTCTTCTGCCCCTTTTTTTACCTACTAGTTTTTTAAAATTTTAAAAACAAAAATTTGGGGCTGTATATTTGGACCAACTATGACAGAATGAGTTGCTTGTCGCCTGATTGCATTTGCCGCTAAGAGCTGAAATTGAAGGTAGGTTTGTCAGGGCTAGACCCAGGGAGAAAATATTGGACGGACTAGCAGGGTGGCTGAGGACAGACAGGGTGGAAGATGTGCTTGCGGTAACAAGGGATAGATACATATGGATGGCCATGATTGCCAATCCATG
Source organism: Monoplex corrugatus (assembly GCA_030674185.1). Classification (NCBI taxonomy): domain Eukaryota; kingdom Metazoa; phylum Mollusca; class Gastropoda; order Littorinimorpha; family Ranellidae; genus Monoplex; species Monoplex corrugatus. The sequence continues at coordinate 5,238,689 of JAPXFY010000013.1, read as the reverse complement.
CGGCAGGGCACATGATGATAATGATGATGACGATCTAAACTGATACAGTCATTCTTTCAGGAAAAGTCATTGCAGAAACGGTGTTTCGGGTTATCTTATTTTTTCTCTAAATACAAATCAAAGTGATACAGACTTTAAAGTCCATATCTCCGCAAGTAAACATCCGATTATCAAAATATTTGTTCACCATGTTAGAAAGATCATCAATATATACTTATTACTGCAAGACATTGAAAACGACTGGTGACAAGCAACATTGGGTCCTGTTCATAAGAAACATATCAAAACAAATCAAGAAAAGCATAACCAAACTGACCACACACATATCAACAACAGTAGAACCAAACTGACACACACAATCAACAACAGTAGAACCAAACTGATGACACACATCAACAACAGTAGAACCAAACTGACACACACATCAACAACAGTAGAACCAAACTGATGACACACACTCAACAACAGCTAAACCAAACTGATGACACACACATCAACAACAGTAGAACCAAACTGACACACACATCAACAACAGTAACCAAACTGATGACACACACATCAACAACAGTAGAACCAAACTGATGACACACACATCAACAACAGTAGAACCAAACTGAACACACATCAACAACAGATGAACCAAACTGATGACACACACATCAACAACAGTAGAACCAAACTGACACACACATCAACAACAGTAGACCAAATGAGACACACACATCAACAACAGTAGAACAAACTGATGACACACACATCAACAACAGTAGAACCAAACTGAACACACACATCAACAACAGTAGAACCAAACTGATGCACACACATCAACAAAGTAGAACCAAACTGATGACACACACATCAACAACAGTAGAACCAAACTGATGACACACACATCAACAACAGTAGAACCAAATGTGACGACACACATCAACAACAGTAGAACAAACTGACGCACACACATCAACAACAGTAGAACCAAACTGACCACACACATCAACAACAGTAGAACCAAACTGACCACACACATCAACAACAGTAGAACCAAACTGACGACACACATCAACAACAGTAAGAACCAAACTGACGACACACATCAACAAAGTAGAACAAACTGACGACACACATCAACAACAGTAGAAACAAACTGACACACACATCAACAACAGTAGAACAAACTGACGACACACATCAACAACAGTAGAACAAACTGACCACACACATCAACAACAGTAGAAAAACTGACCACACATCAACAACAATAGAACCAAACTGACACACACATCAACAACATAGAACAAACTGACCACACATCAACAACAAGTAGAACAAATGACACACACATCAACAACAGTAGAACCAAACTGACCACACATCAACAACAGTAGAACCAAACTGATCACACACATCAACAACAGTAGAACAAACTGACGACACACATCAACAACAGTAGAACAAACTGACGACACACATCAACAACAGTATAACAAACTGACGACACACTCAACAACAATAGAACAAACTGACGACACACATCAACAACAGTAGAACAAACTGACGACACACATCAACAACAGTAGAACAAACTGACGACCACATCAACAACAGTAGAACAAACTGACACACACATCAACAACAGTAGAACAAACTGACACACAATCAACAACAATAGAACAAACTGACGACACACATCAACAACAGTAGAACAAATGACACACACATCAACAACAGTAGAACAAACTGACGACACACATCAACAACAGTAGAACCAAACTGACGACACACATCAACAACAGTAGAACCAAACTGACGACACACATCAACAACAGTAGAACAAACTGACGACACACATCAACAACAGTAGAACCAAACTGACGACACATCAACAACAGTTAACCAAACTGATGACACACATCAACAACAGTAGAACAAACTGACACACACATCAACAACAGTAGAACAAACTGACGACACACATCAACAACAGTAGAACAAACTGACCGACACATCAACAACAGTAGAACAAACTGACGACACACATCAACAACAGTAGAACAAACTGACGACACACATCAACAACAGTAGAACCAAACTGACGACACACATCAACAACAGTAGAACCAAATTGACGACACACATCAACAACAGTAGAACCAAACTGACGACCACATCAACAACAGTAGAACACAACTGACGACACACATCAACAACAGTAGAGAAATATGACGGAGACAATCAAAACAGTAGAATCAAACTGACGACACATAACAACAGTAGAACCAAATCTGACGACACATTCAACAACAGTAGAACCGAACTGACGACTACATCAAAACATGTTAGATTCAAACTGAACGACTCACTTCAAAACAGTTAGAACAAACTGACGACACACATCAACAACAGTAGAACCAAACTGACGACACACATCAACAACAGTAGAACAAACTGACGACACACATCAACAACAGTAGAACAAACTGACGACACACATCAACAACAGTAGATTCAAACTGACCACACACATCAACAACAGTAGAACAAACTGACCACACACATCAACAACAGTAGAACCAAACTGAGGATATCACTAACAGCAACAACAATAACAACAACACAAGGCTAAGGAGAAGGTGATGGAGGAGGAAACAAAAATAAAATTAATAATGAAAACGCCAGTTGAAAAACCCTATGGACATTTCGCCACAATCTTGTCACACCTCCATTCTTTCTTGTAAATGTATCAGCAGGACCTAACGAAGACTGTTCGTATTACTGCGAAAATCGTATGTGTTGTTTTCCTTCATTTAACGTCTGTTCACTTCAAATGATAGCAGATTATACATGAAATGAATACAGAATGAACAGAAACATAAATGAAACACCAACCCGAGTGTGTGTATGTTACGTGCTAATTTGCAACCCCAAAGATGTAATCCTATACATGGATAGCTCAGTCTCCAATAACAAATCTGGATGAGGCTTCACTGTCAAACAAAATGGAAATACCAAACGTGAAGAAAACGCTGCATATGATATCACAACCTTGAGTCTAACAATTTAAATTGAGGCAGTCACGCATGCACTCTTATGATTGATTTCGCTGATGATGAAATGAAAGAAAGTCAGGTCTCCACCCTGACCGACACAATGAATCTACGTCAAAAAGTACAAAATGGAGTAGGGACACCAGAGTGGCACAAAGTGTTTGCAGCATCAACCTACAAATCTTCACGTGGATATACTGCCCAGCAAGACACGCTGATGTTAAGGAAAATGAACATGCCGATACACTTGCAGGCAATGCCACTACTTCTACATCTTGGAAAGTCTGAGGTAGTTAGGCGCTTAAAATCTCAACTTTGTGAACGAAATGTGAGTCATTATACCGTCGAATGTCTTACCCAAAAACGATTACAGGAAGTGGCCGAACATTTTCTATAAAAGGAAAAACAAGTGCTATCATTAATCAGACTAATATGGGTACCATCTCAAAAGTATCACTCGCAGACTCTTACAGCGTGGACTGGAAAGTATTTGGACTTTTCCTATAGCAGAGGTGAAGGAGATGTAAAGAAAGGGAAAAGACAACTGGAGAGCGGGCAAATTTGTCACACTGTCTGTGTGGGTGTGTGGTCTGCTTGTTGACTGTTGTCTATATGTCTATACGTTTTTCATATTTGTCTACTATTTGTTTTGTTTTATCATCTGCTGCATTGATGTTGGTGCATATGTGAGTGCTTAAGCATGTGTGTGTTTCCTATTTTGTTGTTGCTGTTCTTGTCGGCCATCATACTGTGCGGATATGAATGTGTTTGTATAAAAATTGTGTTGTGTGTGTGTGTGTGTGTGTGTGTGTGTGTGTGTGTGTGTTGTGTGTGTGTGTGTGTGTGTGTGTGTGTGTGTGTGTGTGTGTGTATGTGTGTGTGAGTACTTGCTGTTACTTGTTATTTTTAATCTTTTTTGTTTATTCGTCTACTTATTTATTTATTTATTTATTTATTTATTTATTTGTTTGTTATCATTTATTTATTGTTTATTTATTATTTATTCATCATTTATTTATTTATTTATTTGTTCACTTATATATTTCCTCCTTTTTTCTTCTGAAGTGGACGGCAGACTGCTGGTGCTATGATTGAAGGAAATATTGTTTTCATCTCGTTGATAGGCAGCAGAGGCTCTGTGCATTGATTGAGGGGCTTTCTGTGGTTTGAGACAAGTTTATACTGGGTGGCTAGTTGT
>JAPXFY010000013.1:5211947-5226947 GCA_030674185.1 Monoplex corrugatus | reverse complement strand
GACATAACACTTTCACATGAAGATGACTGAAGCAGTAACACAGAAACACAGATAAATTTCAGCTTGCTTTTCCCACACAAACAGGTTGTTCTAGTTTGACCTTGAGATCCAGATTACAGATATGACGCACAAAACAAACAAACAAACAAAAACCATGACAATAAAAAACAACCATAATTCTCTCTCTCTCTCTCTCTCTCTCTGTTTCTCTTCTCTCTTTCCTTCTCTCTCTCTCTATATATATATGAATATATATATATATATATATATATATACATATATATATACACATATATATATATGTGTGTGTGTGTGTTGATATATGTGTGTATACATATATATATATATATATATATATATATATATATATATATATAGAGAGAGAGAGAGAGAGAGAGAGAGAGAGAGAGAGAGGTGTTGACAGACAGACAGGAAGAGAAGAGAGAAAGAGAGAGAGAGAGAGAGAGAGAGAGAGAGAGAGAGAGAGAGAGAGAGAGAGAGAGAGAGAGAGAGATGGTAGTGGTAGAAGAGAATGAAATCCAACAATGAAAATTCAAGTATTCAACCAGTACTTATTTTTACACTTTTTACTGCTCTCAATTAAGGCAACTGTTCATCAAACCCTCTTTCCTAGCCACGAAATAATCAACTTGAACAAACGCTTATCACAAAATAAACAAATCCGGTGTGTAGAGTCAAGGCGCTCTGCATAGTTGATTAGTTCCTGCTCTTCTCCCGCAAGCCTGTTGATGTCATTGGCAAAGCATAGGTTTGTTACTGTCCTGCCACCAATGCTTACTGAGCCTTGATTTTCACCCCAGTGTGTCAGTCATAATTTTCTCCACGTAATGTTGAAAAGAGTGGGTGACAGTAAACAGCCTTGCCTCACACCAACAGTTATCTTGAACCCGTCTCCTATGGTGCCATTGAGGAAGACCGTGATGGTGGCCTTATCATAGAGACCTTATACGGTCCTGATCAGGTTGGCGTTGATGTTGTACAGTCTCATGTTCGCCCATAAGGCTGCATGCCACACCCTGTCAAAGGCTTTTTTGAAATCCACAAAATGTGATACAGGTATTACTGGTGCTGATGATATATCACACATTATCATTAAATTGAAAATATGTTCAGTGGTACTGCGACCTGCTCTAAACCCTGCCTGCTCTTCAGCAATGATCTTCTCTACTTGTTGCTTCAGTCTGTTCAAAAGAGCCTTCAGCATCACCATGCTCGGCTGACTTATCAGTCTGATGGTTTGGTAAATTTGGAAACGTTGTAAATTGCCTTTTTTGGGAAGAATGATGATCAGAGATTGGGTGCTTTGTGTTGGTTATTTACTAGTTTGCCCCATCGTGTTACAAATGATTGTGAGGGCCGTGATCATGGTATATCCTCCTTCCTTCACTAAATGTGGTGGTATGTTGTCCACCCCTGAGTAGCACTTGTCCCACTGGACAGGGCGTACTGCTGGTCCTTGCTATCCCACAAATATAACACAGACATAAACACATGAACAGGAAATACGTTAATCAAAGTTATAAGTTAAAAATGAATTTAAAGACAAGAAGATTAGGTTGTAAAAATAACAGAAAGAAAATTCAGACAGAAGATGTAACAGTCAAGTATCAATGATAAGAAAATGTGATAGTAAAATACAATATTGCTTGATGTTTGTGATTTCAGAATGTGAGACACAACGTGGTGGAGAGTGTCACCACGTTTTGAATGGCTGCCCTCGTAATTTTACGTCGTACACTTTTGACTACTGTGGCTTCCTGTCTCAATGCTGCTACAACACTCATGGAACACCACCTTCTAACGGTCAGAGTTCATGCATTTAATGGTGCTCCGGGACTCTCTCTCTCTCTCTCTTTCTTTCTCTCTCTCTTCTCTCTCTCTCTCTCTCTCTCTCTCTCTCTCTCTGTGACTCCTTTTACTGTTTGCTCTTATACATTATATAATTTTCAATCTTCACCTTTTCACAATATTTATTGTCTTGCATTCCCACAAAAGTCCAATATTGAATAACTATGTGCAATGATGTAGGAAACAACGATAAACTTTGACGAAAGTAACAACTATTCAAGACCACACAAATGTGAAACTAATGTACGATAGTCGCTGCCTTATATTCAGGCTGACTCTGGTCATCATCATCATCAGGTGCCTTGCCGCATGGCGTTGGCGATCATGGACTTCCATCTGTCTCTATCTTTCGTTGCCCCTAGCATCTCCCCCACACTCCTCGTCCCCAGCCACTCTGCAAGTCCGTACAGCATTTTCTCCCTGGGTCTACCCGGTGCTCTCTTTCCCTCCAACTTTCCCGTTGTGACCAGGTGCTCCAAATCCCCTTCCTCATAAAATGGCCTATAAATGTTGCCTGTCTTTTCCTAATCTTCCTTATGAGTGATCTACTTGTGTCTGTCTCCGTCAAGACTGTCTCGTTTCTTTTCTTTGCTGTCCATGGAACTCTCAACATTCTTCTTAGAAACCACATCTCAGCTGCTTCAATCTTGTTCTGGCTTTGTTTGTTGACTGTCCACGCCTCGAATCCGTACAACAGTATTGGTTCTATATAGCGTTCAAGAACTCTCTTCCTGATGTTAATTGACAGGCATTTGTTGGTAAGAATGCTTGTCATCTTCTTGAATGCTGTTTTGATGTGCATCTGCCGTCTGATGAAATGATCGTTCCCAGGTATTTGAAATTATGAACCTGTGTCAAGGTTGTGCCATTTGCTGTTATTTTGCATGAGGGGATTTCATGTTTTTTACTGATCACCATGACTCCAGTCTTCCTGCTGTTTAGTTCCAGCCCCTTACCTTTGTTTTCTATTTCTACTATATTCACAAGATTTTGTAGGTCCCTTTCACTTTCTGCAATTAGCACGGTGACATCTGCGTATCGAATGCTGTTTATCATTTTCCCTCCAACCTTTAATCCAGGGTCTTCTTCTGGGTTTCTCATGATGTTTTCACCGTATAGTGAAAACAGATCTGTGACAAAACACAACTCTGTCTGACTCCTCTTTTGATATTTTGGAAAGAGCTTACATTGTTTTCTATTCTCATTGCAGCTGTTTGTTCCCAGTACATATTTCTGATTGTTCTATTAATTCTATGCCATATCCCTCATGCAGGTTTCTCCAGTGTGATGAATCATAGGGGGGGGGGGGGGGATATATGTACAGATAAGTATTGTATGTTTGTTTGATATAACATATCTTCGTGAATCTTTATAATTACAGCATTGCTCATTTTCAATTTTCAACTGTTCAATGAAAGAAGCAAACGATTTTCTGATCATAACGATTATTTCCACCAGAATATCTTCCTTGTTGTGATATTTCTTTGCTTTCAGTGCAAATATAGTATTATCCTTTAATATTGCGGAATTAAATCCAATTGCTATGAACGTTTCAGTAAAACAAATAAAATCATGTTGATAAAGAAAGTTGACAAAATCAGTGTTTTCCAATTTCTGTAGCAAACCATTTACATTATAACTGATAAATTTAATATGTGACTTATTTACATTATCGGCATGAGGGTCCATATGGCATGTGAGCGATTTTGCATGGACTCCTTTTACATTTGTGCAGTTCGATAGTTTACCCATGTTTCTGTTAAACGTTTTGTATTAGTGGCCTGGCCGATGCCCTATTTCTTGGTATAAGAGGCATTACTGGAACTATTTTTAGTGTTGCCTTTTACATTACCTTCCCTGACCTTCGTGGAATTGCCAGAGGCCCTCTGCAGACAGTCCGCTATAGTGCTCTGGCTGCCTGGCTTCTGTGCTACAGTACGTCTTTGGCTGCCTGCTTGCTTGTGTGAAGCAGTACGTTTGGGTCGTTCAGCACTTTTTGTTGTCTGGATATCGTTAGCATATTCTTTGTCTGCTATGATTTGTTTATTTTCATCAGAAGTACCATGTGTGTCTGATGTGTGTTTGCTAGTGTGGTTATCTGTCTGTCTGTCCGTCTGAGATCTCGTTTGCTGCAGAACAGTCTTGGATTACAGACAAGGCAGTGTCATCACTACAAGCAGTAGCTATGTCAGAATCACTTTTCTCCGCACAAGGGTTCATGTTAACGTCTGTACCATCATCTGTGACAATGGCGATTTTCAACTGTTTATCATTGTTATCTTTATCGTAAGTTGAATGTTGCTGAACCTCATCTATATCACTCATCCATGGTGTCTGATTTGTCCATATATTCACCGACTTTACTTTCTTGTTTGTCCATGTTTACAAGAATGTCACAATTGCCATCATTGTGACCTCTCAGTTCATTCCTGCATTGTTCCGTTGAATCTGTCTCAACTTCATCTTCATCAGATCTATTCTGGTCACCTTCAGTGCGTTGCATATCTTCGGTGACATTGCCCTGGCTCGCAACAGTTTCTTGATAACTTTTGGTATGCCCAGCATGACTGATCCGGTTGTTACACGTGTCCTGCCCATAAACTTTTAAATAGGAGGATGTTACATTAATTTTGTTCATTTGAGGTCTTCTGCTGTTCCTGCTATCATCCCTGTTTCTAGCAATGGTCTTCCTGGTACTGTTGTCTTTGAAGATGATCACTCTTCTGTGGTCTGATGTGTCGCTGTGTCTGTCGTTACTTTCCGTGCTACCACCCCAGAGTATGAACGAGTTCCAGGAACAATCAGTATGTCATCAGAACCATTTCCTCCTACGTTTTGGTTGCAGGCACTCATCTGGCATCTTCCTCCATATTTTGTCCTTTACTAAATCTGTCCAAGGTTGGAGGGCTTCTCTTCCCTGTTGTCACATCATACGTGTATTCCTGTGTCGTGTATTGACGTGATGGTCTGTTCTGTCTGTAAAGAGGCCTATTGTTTGATCGACCATAATTACTTTCCATCCTCCCCTTCTGCTGGATTAGAAAACAACTGAAATAAATTTCACAGTCCTGTGAGAACTGGCGCCTAGCGAAACGCCTGGATTCAGATCTGTCAAATTTGTACCTCCCACTGTGTGGGTAGTCTGACTTGTATCCTTTACTCTACAGAGATGGTGCATGATATCGTTGGTTTCTGTCATCATGCATGTCAGCATTATAATAATTACAATATTTATATCGCGCAAAATCTTGATAAAATCAAATCTAAGCGCTGAAGCAGACACACACGCAAGCACGCACGCACGCACGCACGCACACACACGCACGCACACAACACACACACACACACACACACACACACACACACACACACACACACACACACACGCGCGCATGGCTATAAATGGGAGAAAGAATAAAAGCAATAAAAGCAAGAATAAAAGCAATGGAAAATTATAGAGAGCATAGCATATGCAATTATATATTATAACCATGTGATTCCCTCCGAGCGGAGACAGGCTGCAGAGGGGGGGGGGGGGGGGGTTGAGTGAGGTTAGGATTTTATGCGGAGGAGAAAAGGTGAGTTTTGAGAGCGGACTTGAAGGAGACAAAAGTAGGTTGCTGACGGACTGAGAGAGGAAGTTTGTTCCAGGAGAGTGGACCAGAAACAGAGAAGGCTCGTGGACCATAGGTATTGAGCTTAGTGCGTGGAAAGCGAAAAGTCAGAGGATCAGAGGCAGAGCGGAGGGTACGTGAGGGAACATAGATCTCAAGTAGGCTTGACAGATAATCGGGGGCTGCGTTATTGAGGCTTTTGTAGCACATGGTGTCTAGTTTGTACTGTATGCGCTTTGATACAGGGAGCCAGTGAAGTTGTGCCAGGAGAGGAGATATGTGGTCAGCTTTTTTCTTTTTGAGTACAAGGCGTGCAGCATTGTTTTGAATGCGCTGTAGGATGTGAATGGTGGAGGCAGGAAGACCAGACAGGAGTGAATTGCAATAGTCAATGCGAGACATTATGAAGGAGAGAACGAGTTTTGCAGTTGTTTCGACAGAGAGATACTTCCTGATCAGCCTTATACGATGGAGATGATAGTAGCAGGATCTGGCAGTTTGAGAAACAAAGTTGTTCATGGAGAGGGTAGAGTCAATGCAGACACCAAGGTTTTTAGCTGAATCAGAAATTGGGACTGATGTGTTACATAATGGGAGAGAAAGAGGAGGCAGCTGAGAAAGTTTCTGACGGGTGCCAATGAGGATAGCTTCGGTTTTGTCGTCATTAAGCTGAAGTCTATTGTGTGTCATCCAGTTCTTAATGTCCGAGTAACACTCAGTGGTGCGAGTCAACAGGCGCTGTATATTATCAGGTGAGTCACTGTCTTGAAGTTGGGTGTCATCAGCATAGAAGTGGTGTTTTATAGAATGGGAGTTGATGATAGTGGACAGGGGGGAGGTGTAAAGAGTGAAAAGAACAGGGCCAAGGACAGATCCTTGTGGAACACCACAGGTCAGGTATTCAGGTTGAGAGTAAGTGCCATTGATGAGAACGGTTTGTTTTCTGTTTGATAGGTATGAAGTGAACCAAGACAGAGCAATGTCAGAGATGCCAAAAGTATGATGAAGTCTAGAAAGGAGAATACCATGATCAATGGTATCAAAGGCTGCAGACAGATCAAGGAGTGTGAGGAGAGAGACTTTGCCAGTATCAGTTGCAAGGAGGAGATTGTTGAGAATGTGTAGTAGGGCAGTTTCAGTGCTATGGCACTGGCGGTAGGCTGACTGGAAAGGATTGAGGAGATTGTTGGCAGACAGGTGAGAGTTCAGCTGGTTGAGGACGACTTTTTCAAGGAGTTTTGACAAGAAAGAGAGATTAGAGATAGGCCGGTAATGTTTCAGTTCATTTGGATCTAAATTGTGTTTCTTGAGGAGAGGGTGAACAATAGCAGACTTGAAAGAATCTGGGACAGTTCCAGTTTGAAGAGAAGTGTTGATGATGTCAGTGATGAATGGGAGGAGAGTAGGGAGACAGTCGGCGTAGAGAGAACCTGGAAGAGGATCCAGTTCGCAGGTTTTGAACGACATGGATCTGATTGTGTTGAGAATTTCTTCTTGTGAGACTGGGGTAAAAGTAGTAAGAGGTGTGCCAGAGAAGGAAGGGTCAGGTGGTTGACAGGGTGTCCTGTCAAGCCTGTCACGAAGAGTTTGTATTTTGGTGGTGAAATAGTTGGAGAATACAGATGGGAGTTCTTAAGTCCGTGAAATTGTGGGGTCCGTCTCTATATTCGACATGCAGTCGTCCATTCAGTATGTACGCTGTTTTCCCCAGACTGCGATGGAAATCCAACATCTGTCTTTGGTATGAACTCAGATCAGATGCTGCCCTTATACCGCTTTCTCTCAGTCTTTCCCTGATCATTCTGTCTTTCAAAATAGTCATCTTGTCGGCCCATCGATAGAACTACAAGTATGGGCCAAGGTTCATATCTATGCGAGTGTTGTCTACCCAAGTGGTAGGCACGGGTAATATCTTCGTACCGCCAGGTTGGGTGCAAAAATGCTCATTCAGTATTTCTATTATACGACTATATTGGGCAGTTGTGTGGTCATCCTCCCTTTCCAGTTCTTCCACATTCAGAAATTTTTAAATCGCAGGCTTTGGTATCTGTTTCTGTATGCTGTAATTTCTTCTCCAATAATTCAAGCCGTTCTAAAATGATTCTCTAATCTTCTTGTACCTCTTCTATATCTGCTTTGTTTTTAACTACACATTCCTTCAGCTTTGTAACTTCTGTGCAAAAATGAGTGATGCTATCTTCCAGCGTTTTGAATTTTTCGTCCATAGAATTTTTTATACCAATTGAATGAACATGAAGTCCCTGCTGGATTTGCGCAAAGCGCCAGTCTATAAACTGCATAAAGTTTGTTTGCGCAGAAAACGTATTGTTATCATATGGCATTTTTTTCTGCGCCTATTTTTCCTCGTAACTGAATCAAGTATGCAATATTTCACGGACTTAAGTCTTTTTGTGAATCCGCACACCCAACAGAAACACACATACACGGCCTTTGCACTGGATACACGTGCAATCACAACTTGCAACACGGGTTCATGTCCTTCACCTTGAACGGTGTTTCATAAATCAAACACAAAATGTTCCTTCTTTGCAGCATACTAACCATTGTCGTATCAATTACGCGGAAACCACCTACTATTCCAGTAATTCATTGTCATCTCCAGATGCACACACCCCTTATCAATATCTCCACCAAAAATCCAGGATATCGTGGCACTGCCACATCCAAAATTTTGCTGAGAAAAAAGAGCCCATGCCGACACTTCTTCTTCCCGCCGGAGACACCCAATCCCCCCCCCCTCCCCCGCACCAGAAAGAGAGAGAGAGAGAGAGTGATTGACAGAGAGTGAGAAAGAGAGAGAGAGAGACAGAGAGAGACAGAGAGACAAACTGACAGTCAAAGAGCGAGAAAGTGAGAGACAGACAGACAGAGAGAGAGAAAGAGAGAGAGAGAGACAAACAGACAGACAGACAAACAGACTGACAGACAGACAGACAGACAGAGACAGAGACAGAGACAGAGAGAGAAAGAGAAAGAGTGAAAAAGAGATTGACAGAGAGTGAGAAGAGAGAGAGAGGAGAGAGAGAGAGAGAGAGAGAGAGAGAGAGAGAGAGAGGAGAGAGAGAGAGAGAGAGAGAGAGAGAGAGCAATCGGCTTAAAACTATTGTAAATCGTAAACCCTCCGAGACTACATGTACAAGCGTTTGTTGCGCAATAATTATATCAAATTAAGCAATGTAAGAGTTGCCAAGTAGGTACAAAATAAGTTGATAAGAGACATAATGCCCTTGTTGATTTATGTTTTGTGTGTGTGTGTATGTGTGTGTGTGTGTGTGTGTGTGTGTGTGTGTGTGTGTGTGTGTGTGTGTGTGTGTGTGTGTTGTGTGTGTGTGTCTGTGTGTGTCTGTGTGTGTGTGTGTGTGTGTGTGAATAACTGATATTTTTGAAAAAATGCTTATGTAAAATAAAGCTATAGTGTATATGACAATATCCGTTTGGTTCAATACAAGTAAAATATGTGAGATTGATATCAATATCTATTATTATATTTATATATGTTATATATATTAATATGTATATATGTGATTTTATATGTATGTGATGTAGGTAGTTATGTAGTATTGTTGTGTGTGTGTGTGGTTGTGTGTATGTGTGTGTGTGTGTGTGTGTGTGTGTGTGTGTGTGTGTGGTGTGTGCTTTGTTGTTTTATTTATAACGTCTTTTCACTATAAGTGATATTAGACGGGGGAGGGGGGAATAAAAATGAACAGATAAAATATAATGTAGGACGATAGTTTGGCGGGTTGGATTGGGGCAGAGGGGAGATTAAAAAGACACAAATAGGTGGGAGAACAGGAACATGGAACGAAAACTTAACTCTAGCAATTGACATCAACAATATGAAGGGAAATTGTAACACTAATACACAAACTGCATAAAGTTAAAGTAATACGTTAACAGGACTGTGAACTAATGATTCTGAAATTTTAACTAATAAAGATTGATCTAATGTAACTTTTTGGAAATGAGTTTCAGAATACTTTTCTTGAGCAAACATTTTTGGTAAAAGAAGAACGTAACATTTTCCAGTAAAATAAACAGTGAAACAGTGTGAACTGTTCGCCGCAAATACACTTGACCTTTTTACATTTTGTTTTCAACGCATTTAGCAGAATAGGAAAACGACCAGCAACAATCGATCTCAAATGATACATGGAAGAATACTGCCATTTTTTTACGTTCATGTATATGTGTGTGTGTGTGTGTGTGTGTGTGTGAGTGTGTGTGTATGTGTGTGATATCTACATGTATATGTGTATGCGTTCGTATATCTGCCTATCTATCTATCGATCTATCTATCTATCTATCGATCTGTCTATCTATGAATCTATTTATGTATCTATTTATCTGATATAATATAATATAATTTTTTTTTTCCCACGCCGGGGAGCGAACCTGGGCGATTCTGCGCTTCAGAACTGCGGTACGCGGTTTTACCAATGTGCTAACGGGGCACACATCATCTGTAGGGAATTTAATCCTTATAATATAATATAATATGATATAATATAATATAATAATATAATATAATATAATATAATATAATATAATATAATATAATATAATATAATATAATATAATATAATATAATATAATATAATATAATATAATATAATATAATATAATATAATATAATATAATAGTGATGATGATGATGATAATATAATATAATATAATATAATATGATATAATATAATATAATATAATATGATATGATATAATATAATATAATAGTGATGATGATGATGATGATGATGACGACGACAACAACAATAACAACAGCAACAACAATAACAATAGTAATAATAATGACAATAATAATAATAATAATAATGATTTTTTTCATTATTGCTATCATTAATTGCATTTATTTAGCGAAAGCAGTTCATGTCAGAGAATGCATTTTTGATGACAAGAAAGGTCAGGATATGAAGGGTTGTAGTGTCATTGCATCATTGCAATGCAAACCGAACTGAAAACATGAACACATCAGTTGAGTTTAAACACAATTCATCAAAAATTACATTTTCACCAAAGATCATTTATATCAATCCATTATTGCAGTCCTTTATTTTTGATAGAATATATAGTATTTTCTTTTACTAATATCTCATAAGATATACTTTTGTTATTGTTAGGGTAATTTAGATTTGTCTTTTCTGTAAATCCATATTTGCAGTGTTTTCTGTGTCTTAACTGTGTAGTTTTCCACTGAAGTCTGATAAAGATATCCGTCTGTAATTGTTAGGGTCTTTTGGATTTGTCTTTCTTTACAATAGCTGAAGAACAGATTTGACCAGCTATCTAGAGCGATACCTTTTAATAAATGGCACATACATTTTTTTATCCCATAAAGAAACAAACAATAGAAAAACAATTACAACAACAACAACAGTTTTGTGGGCGATTTTAACGTTTCCAGTGATAAAATCAGACCCAGAAGCCTTTTCCATTCCTGTGATGTTTTATCACCATTTCAAAATTCATCATAAATAAAATGACTTTTTATGATATTTGTGTCTTCAACCTCTCGTTTTCTTTCATCGAGAAATAGTATTCTCATTTTCGTTCTTTCTACGATTTTGCGAATATTTATTCCCAAAATATTTTGATGTGTTTGTATCATTTGTTTATCGAAATATTGGCCACTTCTGAATGACTTGGTGCCACTTTATGTAAACTTTCACACAAGAGTCTTGGTAATTGTTTGAGCCATTTGAATGGTCTGAGATTTTTTTAGTTTATTTCTTGTCTTCTTGGATCTCAGAACTGTGATACTCTGTATTTCTCTATAAAAATAACACACGTGAGTGAGAGAGAGAGAGAGAGAGGAGCGAGAGAGAGAGAGAGAGAGAGAGAGAGAGAGAGAAAGACACAGAGAGAGAAAGAGAGTGTGTGTGTGTGTGTGTGAGTGAGAGAGAGAGAGAGAGAGGAGAGAGAGAGGAGAGAGAGAGAGAGAGAGGAGAGAGAGAGAGAGAGAGGTGGTGAAGAAAGTTGAGGATAGAATCAAACAACGAAAGCTTGCGTGTTCATCCGCTGACATGCTGTAAAATCAGTCGATACATTTGTTATATTTTTCACTGATTTAAAATAAAATAATATTAGCAAAGTATGCCTAAACCATGACATGTCAACGAAAGAAAGAAACAAACAAACAAACACACACAAACAAACAAACAAACAAACACAAAGAAAAAGAAAAAAAGAAAGAAAGAAAGAAAGAAGAAACAAAGAAAAAAAGAAAGAAAGAAAGAAAGAAAAGAAAGAAAGAAAGAAAGAAAAGAAAGAAAGAAAGAAAGAAAGAAAGGAAGAAACAAAGAAAAAAGAAAGAAGAAAGAAAGAAAGAATGAAAGGAAGAAAGAAAGAAAGAAAGAAACAACAACAAACAAACAGGCAATGATATAACAACTGAAGCCATCCATGTGCGTGTTGAAACCGGAATTCACTGGCTCATCACCATCTTTCAGAAAGCTCGGGAGGAGAGAAAAGTACCAGAAGACTGGCAAAGTGCAATAGTGGTGCCAATATGGAAGAAGAAGGGCAGCAAGAAAGACTGCAGTACCTACAGAGGCATGTCACTACTCAGCCATGTAGGGAAAATGTACGCAAATATCCTGGAGCAGCGCACTCGAGCGAAAACAGAAGATCTCCTCAGTGACACCCAATTTGGCTTCAGAAAAGGAAGAGGGTGCACCGATGCAATCTTTGCACTCCCACAACTGTGCGAGAGGGCGATCGAATATGACCGAGATCTCCATCTTGTATTCGTTGATCAAGAAAAGGCCTTTGATCGAGTCAACAGAGACAAGCTATGGAAGGTCCTCGAGCAGTACGACGTCAAGGGCCAGCTGCTAGACAACATTCGGGCCATCTATGCCAACAGCAGGAGTGCAGTCCGCACCGCCAGTGGAACATCTGACTGGTTCCCAGTGACATCGGGAGTAAGGCATGGCTGTAATCTCCCCCCTCTTCTCTTCGTGATCTGTATGGATCAGATTACGAAGGAGGCAAACCCAGACCCTGAGGCACTCAATGAACTCATGTTTGCGGACGACCAGGCAATGGTAAACAATGACAAGACACAGCTACAGGAGCACACAGACCAGCTCAAGGAAAGCTGCGAGACATACGGCATGAAGATCAGCGTCAGCAAGACCGAGGTCATGACTGTCAGTAAGAGACCAAACAAACTGGATATCAACATCAACAAACTGGATATCAACATCAACGGAACCCAGTTGAAGCAAGCCAGTGAATTTAAATACCTGGGCAGCATCTTCACTGAAAATGGCAAACTATACAGAGAAATCGAGACCAGATGCCAGAAAGCCAACGCAGTCAGCTACCAACATGCCCCTCTCCTGAAACACCCCAGCATTCCCATCAGCACTAAGGCGAAACTCATCAACGCCATGTTTCTACCAACGCTGACATACCAGTGCCAGACATGGTCCCTAACTAAAGTCCTCGAGAGAAAACTGGTCACCTGTGAAATGAAATGCCTGAGGAAAGCAGTAAACAAGACAAGGCGGGACAAGATCAGAAATGAAGTGATACGAGACATGGTAGGAGCAACACCAATCCTACAACACATCGAACATATGAGGATCAAGTGGTTCGGACAACTCACACGTATGCCCCTAAACCATCCAGCTCTTTGGGCATACAACACCAGATATTCTGGCTGGAGAGCCAGAGGAAGACCAAGACGACGATAGAGCGACTCCGTGGCAGACACCCTCAGAGCTCACGAGATGTCCCTTCTCCAGGCCACCCACTTTGCTGCTGACAGACGACTGTATCTCCCCGCGACGCCCACCGGTACAAGCGGAAGGAAAAAGTAAAAAGTAAAGTAAAATAAAGATATATTCAACTTTAACAAAGACCATCAAAATAGACAGATACACGCAGAAAAAGAATGTTCAGCAGATCCATTTCAAAAGTCTTTGCCAATAAAGCTAAAGTTTACAAAGGCACATAATTTCTTTCCAGATTATGCTAGGAATAACAAGTACTGACCACCAATATGAAAATGCCATGAGATCTTTACAAATGTCTATTTTACTATATCTACTAAGAAAGAACATTTATCCGAAAAAAGAACTGCATAAACACTTACTCGTCTGGTTGTCAGTACCTGTTGTTAAAGGAATAGAGTACAAAAAAGCAAACTTGCAGGTCGGGTCACACAAAACAATTTCGCTATCTCAAATCTCTGTGGTTATAAATAGTCAGCTATTGAATGTTACCACCACAAGTCTGCAAGACCTGACAAAATGTTTATCTTTATTTGCTTCTTTGCTGGGCTCGGAACATCTTTTGCCTCAGGTAATCAATCTCTCTGTCTCTGTCTCTGTTTGTCTCTCTCTCCCCCCCTCTATATCTCCCTCTGTCTGTCTGTCTCTGTCTCTGTCTCTGTCTCTCTATCTATCTACCTATCTATCTATCTATCTATCTATCTATCTATCTATAATTTCTGTTCATAAGTTCGGCTGAGAATATCATCTCAAGCGAACAATTAGTACCAAACTATATTCAACTGCACTTGGCAGGACTTCTGAACTAAAGAGTGACAAGAGCAGACAATATAATTACTGCTCTCAAACCGAAACTAGGTGAATAATTATCAGTCGCGATCTTCTTCTTCTTCTTCTTCTTCTTCTTCTTCTTCTTCTTCTTCTTCTTCTTCTTCTTCTTCTTCTTCTTCTTTCTTCTTCTTCTTCTTCTTCTTCTTCTTCTTCTTCTTCTTCTTCTTCTTCTTCTTCTTCTTCTTCTTCTTCTTCAGATTGTTTCACAACTTTTGCTCGTCGTGCTTTTCCTTCTTTTCTTCTTTTTGCCATCTTTCTTCACACTGTTACTGTTGACATTATTTATTATAACACACGAGTGATGATTAAACAGCAGCGTCATAAAATGATCAGTTGAGGCAGTGTATATCAGCAACTACATAATATCAAGCCTGAAGCGGGTTCTGTCCTTGCTGTATCTGCGTAGTTTGTATAACTAAACAGCAGCAGCGTTCTTCTGGTATTTCCAAGCTAGGGCGCCCCACGGTGTTGGAAGCCTGGACTTTGTTTCAGAGGAATTCGTCAGACTGAGGCAATTCTTTATGTGTTCTACCCATACCTACCAACTCTTTTCTGGAAGATATAGTGAGCTTGCACAAAACCCCATGCCCTGCAAAGTCTCAAAATGTAGGGGAAGGGTGGAGAGGGAAGGGACAGAGCCCGCAAAACACCAAGGCCACAGAATTAGAATGATTGAAACATTAAGACAGAATCCAGACAGGCCAGTTTTTTTATGTTGTGAGCTAGTATCGATCTGGAGACATCTGATCTTCAGTCCGTGGCTTAGTCAAAAGAACAAGCCAGGTGAGATGATGCCACACACTCAGGAAGACCAATGTAAAGCATGTCAAGCTTCATGCATCATATTGGTGCCCAGAGAAAACATAGGATTTGCACTGGCTTCATGATCTGACCAGTAAATGAACAAT
>JAPXFY010000013.1:5186947-5201947 GCA_030674185.1 Monoplex corrugatus | reverse complement strand
ATAGAGTCATCAACAAATCATCGTATATAATACAGAAATAAATACTGGTTGGCAGTTTGAACTGTTAAAATATCAATAATGTTAAAGAGAGAAAAAAAGAAAAAAAAAAAAAAAAAAAAAAAAAAAAAAACGAATTATCATTGTGCATACACACACACACACACACACACACACACACACACACACACACACACACACACACACACACACACACACACACACACACACACACACACACACACACACACCACATTGACTAGATTAGATGTCATAGGTTGAAAGGCAGCTGACGTTATTGTTGCTAACTGAGGTAATCTACGATACTGACGTAAGGTATTTAAATAAAGTAACTTTGAAGGAAGAGAGTGATTGAGTGTTTGTGATATTTGGGGGAGGGTGTTCCATAGTTGTGCACCAGAAAACGATAAACTATTTTTATATATGTCAATTCTTGGACGGATAATTTTGAATTGATTTTGTCTTGAGTTTGAGTATGATCGCACATTCTGATTAAACAAATTGAGAAGATATTGCGGAACATTCCTTTTTGATACTTTAAACATTGTGATACCTTTATTGAACATTAAGTGTGACTTTAGAGGGAGGATTCCTAACTGTTTAAGTTTTTCATCTGTTGTTAAAGTGGGATCTGGCATGATAAGTTTTGCTGCCCTCCTATGTAAGGTGTTCAATTTTTTTAGATGAACTTCACATGAGCTATCCCACAGTGTAGAGGCATAATCTATGTGCGATTTAATATGAGCATTATAAAATAATTGGCGTGTGTTTGTATCTGTTAGATATCTTAATTTGGACAGAATAAATAAGTTCTTGGAGATAATCCTGCATAAATAATCAATGTGGTTTTGCCAGGTAAGATTATGATCAATGAGAACTCCCAGTAGACGGTGTTCAGGTATTTGTGCAATAGAATTACCTCTCAAAGACAGATTGAGTGACAGAGGGCCAAGCTGCCGTTTTTGGCGTGTGCATATAACCATACATTCAGTTTTCGTAGGGTTCAAAGCCATGGCGTTTTTAGCACACCAATCAGAAATTTCATTTAGGCTCTTTTGTAAACGTGTGTTTACAGTCGCTATGCTTGTGTCTTGTGTATGGATTGTTCCGTCATCAGCGAACATATCACAGTGAACTGTGGGATCAGATATATGAAGTGGTAAGTCATTTATGAATACAGAAAACAGAATGGGTCCTAAGATTGATCCTTGAGGAACGCCACATTTCACATGACCCTCGGATGAATATGATCCATTAAGATGTACTTTTTGTTTGCGTTCATGAAAGTAGGAATTGAAAAATGAAACTGTTGAGTCGTTGGCAAGGTACGTTCGTAATTTAGCTAGTAAGATATCATGATCAACGAGATCAAAAGCCTTTTTAAAGTCTAGAAATACTGCTCCAGTTAATTTGCAGTCATTCATGGCTAATAACCAGGTGTCAGCAAGCCGTGTTAGGGCTGTATGACAAGAGTGGTTCTGACGGAAACCAGATTGCAGTGGGTGAAGAATACTTTTGGTTTCCAGGTAGTCTGAAAGATGTTTATGGATATGTTTTTCTAAAGGCTTTGACAGGACAGAGAGAAGAGAAATTGGCCTGTAATTATTTATTTGTGAAAGATCTTTTGTTTTTGGTAAGGGTACAACTTTGGCCTGTTTTAGAGCTCTGGGGAATACGTTGTTTTTTATGCTGATGTTGTAAATATATGTAAGTGGTTCCGTGATGTAGGGCAGACACAGTTTTAGTATTTTGGGACTGATTTCATCTGGTCCTGATGATTTTTTATTATTCATTTTATTTATATACATTCCAGTTTCATGGACTGCTATACTGGGAATACTAAATGAACTTGTATTATTGGTCCTCTCTTTGCAAAAGTTAATCAGAGAGAGAAAGAGAGAGAGAGTTGAAAGAGAGAGAAAGAGAGCGAGAGAGAAAGAGAGAGAAAGTGAAAGAGAGAGTGAGAGAGAGAGAGAAAGAGAGCGAGAGCGAAAGAGAGTGAGAGAGAGAAAGAGACAGAGAGAGAGAGAAAGAGAGAGATAGCGAGAGAGAGAGAGAGATGTACAGGAAATGCAAAAAGGAAGTGTAATTATTGCAAAGCATCACCACGTGTTCTGTCCACAGTGATGTACCAGCTGACTGGAAAGTGGGTGTTGGAACTACTGACCTCTCCCACATGGTTGGTTCTCACTCACGATCTGTAGCCAGTATCTACGTACATGAAAAGTTTGACAACGAGTCGATACAGAATGATGTAGCCATCATGAAACTGTCCAGTCCTCTTGACCTCAGCGGAACTCGCGTCAGGACCATCTGTCTGCCTCAGCCTGGGGAGAGTTTTGATGGTTTGACGTGCACAGTGACAGGCTGGGGATTAAACAATGCAGGTTACTGGTTCATTTGTTATGCTTTATGTTATAATGTTTTGTCACATTTATTTCAGAGCTAAAGATCTCTGACTGGTTTCCTCCATTTAAACTTGATACGAGTTATTTTGTTTATTGGACACACGTAATCGTCCTGTTGTAATACGTTTTATTTGCCGTTTCTGTAGTTATCCTAGTTTGTTATTCCAGACAAACAAACAAACAAAAACAGAAGCAATTTGGCGATCATTTTGACAATACGAATAACAGTGGAAGTAATGATTGCATTTGTGTGACGCAGTCTGTGTAAAAGCATGCTCATTATATAGTAACAGCTCACAGCACATGAACAAACAAACGAACAAACAAACAAAAACAACAAAAGATGAATAAATAGGGGGCAATAGCCTTAAAAAGAAAAAAAAGTGATTTTAGCACATGTCATCAGTCCGAGCCATGTGTGAATAACGTTGAACCATTGTTTTTCTTCTCAGAAATCATGATATTTTTAGTATCATCAGTGAACCCGATTCCAAATCCATTGAATCTTAGAGTGTCTGCAAAAGTTCTCCGTGTAAGTAACATGTTATGAGATGGATATTGTACCTCTAAATGTTACGAGATAAATACTGTACCCTCTAAATACGAAATAAGTATAGAAACTGGATTCAAAGACATAATAGAAAGCATATTGCCACAATTGTAGCAGTGATAAACAACGGCTGAGACTAAGCACAAACTACAGTAATACTATCAATTTAAGAAAGTTAGGAACACCAGTCTGGATCTACAGGACGAATCTAGATATTTGAAAGGAATGGTTTAACATCCAATCATTCAGAAACAAAATAATTGATATTTCTGAACTGATCAGCGAGCGTGACGTTGGCCTATACCATGTCTGTTCAGAGAACAGGGCGTAGAGGGTTCTGGATAGAGGTAGTGGCTTTATTCTCTGACAGCTGCATCCTACTTGTTGGATGGACAAAAACACTGGTCCCCATCTACCACCAACATCTCTCACAGTGGCTCCAAGAGCCACGTCCTGGTACACTGCCTCTGCTGTCCAGCTAAACAACGTGAGGGGTGATGTTAGCATGGCATCAATGGGCAGACGAACTTCTTCAATGAAGACAACAACCCTGGAGGGGGGGGGGTGTTCAAGTAGTTCACTGGCCTTGTGTTCATGTCCAGGTCGAGCCACCTGGTTGGAGAGAAGATGAAACTTGGGTCAAAGTCACACTCACAACAGGTTTAGTGTGTGTGTGTGTGTGTGTGTGTGTGTGTGTGTGTTTGTGTGTGCGCGCGCGCGCGCGCGCGCGTGTGTGTGTGTGTGCGTGTGTGTGTGTGTGTTGTAGAAATACACGACACAAGGAGGCTATCATTTCAACATCTTTATTCTTGCTGTGCATTCTTTCAACTGACTAAAATTTCGATCTGGCTTCAACCAACTTTTCTCAATGAACTCCTCTCAGGCATTCAAGGAAACCTATACATGCACCATCCATTCAGAATAAGAGTTCACAAATTACGATATCTCTTTTGTTATAACAAAGAAAAGGCATGGACTATATGCAAACAAACAAGGATTTGAAACCACACTGCAAGTGGGTTGTGGGCAGCACAGAGCGCAGCTGTCGGCCCATGAGCAGCTGTGCTGGTGACGCCAGCCCATCCACAGGAATGTTTCTGTACTCCAGGATGCTGAGCAGCACCAGTCCTTTGCCAGCCTTGGCCTTGTCCAGAATGTTCTTCACAGTCTGTACTGTCTTTTCAGCCAGGCCGTTGGACTGGGTATCGGAGGCTAGAAGTTACGTGCTTCATGTCCCAGTCTTTGGTGAAACGGATCAACTCTTCTGATGAAAATTGTGGGCCGTTGTCGATCTCGATCGTCTCAGGGATGCCATGTCTGGCAACATCTGCTGAAAGTTTCCTGACCACTGCTGCTGTTGTAGTGGTAGTCTGTTCATCCACCTCAAAATTACAGCTGTAGAAGTCCACAATGACGAGGTAGTCTCTGTTGTTCCAGGAGAACAGGTCCACAGCTACCTTCTGCCATGAAGTATCATTGGTTCTTTGCAGTTTCCTTGTCTTCTTTCTTTACATACTGAGCACGTTTCAACAGCTCTCTTGATGTCTGCAGCCATCCTGGGCCAAAACAGCACTTGTCGAGCATGTTGCAGACACTTCTCGATGCCCAGATGGCTTGTGTGGATCTTGGTCAGCATTTCTGGGCGGATGGCTTCAGGGACCACAATGCGCTCTCCTTTAAACATGGTGCCATCGATGATGGATAGTTCGTCCCTGCAGTTCCTGTAGTAATCAGCATTTTTGTGGCAAACGTGAATCTGGCCAGCCATTTTGGACATATTTCACCACGGTGCTGAAATTCTTGTCTTCGCTGGTAGTTTTCCTGATCAGGTCCAGCTTTTCATCACTGACCGGTACATAGTGTCAGAGAAGAAACGAACCTGAGCGCACAGTAAAGAATAGAATGGCATCGTCTCTACGAAATCCAAGTTTAGATGGGGACTCAAAAAACCTTCAAGAAGAAAGGCGAAAATTCAAACAGCATGCTGACCTGATGTTTGCTGGACCTCTGCACAAAACTGCATCAGCAGAGAAGTGCGCATATCTATACTCATATGGTCAGGTGAGAGGGGCAGAGAAATATACAACACTTGGTGCTTGTCTCCTGAAGACAGTCAGAAACTAGAGGTGTTATACAAAAACTTTGAAAAGCACACTACTCCCAAGAAGAATACGCTGTTTGCAAGATACCTGTTTAAGAACAGAACCCAGTAACATGGTGAAAAATTCAAAAACTTCATTACCAGTATTCATACTCTCGTCAAAGACATGTGCTTACTCTGAACCTAATGAAATGGTACGGGACAGAATAGTCTGTGGAATCATTTCTCAAGATGCCACAGAGAAGCTGTTACAAGTTGGCGACCAGCTGACTATGGACAAAGCAACAGAAATAGTCGTTACTCATCAAGCAACAAAGCAGCACTGACAACAATGCAGAAAGATGAAGCTGTAGAGACAATCAAGAAAAGACACCTGGAGAATAGTGAAGAAAACAGACAGTCCTACCAAAACCAGACAAACAAGAAGAAGAACTACAAACCACAAACACAAGGAAAATGGAAAGATGACACGTTTGACTGCAGCAACTGTGGACACAGACACGGCAAAAGAGCATACCCAGCCTACAGCAAAAGTGTCTGCAATGCAACAAACTGAACCACTTCTCCACAGTTTGCCGATCAAGAAGGAAGACAAGAACAATCCACCAGGTGGAAGATCCAGAGCAACAGGACGAATCAGACACATCTTTCACTGTTGACATCATTGTCGAAGGCAAAGACCAACCTAACACTTCATACGCTAACATCAGCATGGAAACAGGCGATGTCCTGCGCTTCAAAATCGACACAGGCGCGCAGGTCAACGTGATTCCATACCAAGTTTTCAGAAAGATGTCCAAACGACCACCCCTGAAACCCAGTAAGACGAATCTACACGGGTATGCAGGTCAACACATTAACGTCAAGAGTATAATGGAACTGCAATGCTCATACAAAGAGCAGCACTGCAAAGCCATGTTCTACGTGGCTGAGACATCTGGTCACTCCCAGCCTGTCCTCGGGCTTCAGGCCTCCCTGCAGCTGCAAATCACCCAAATGGTCCTCGCCATCACCAGCCCTCAGATGACCAAAGAAACCATTCTCCATGAATACAAACACCTTTTGACGACAGATTGGGCAACCTAGAAGGGGAAGTGAACATCCACCTTCAAGAAGATGCTGTGCCGGTGGTCCACCCACCAAGACGTGTCCCACATGCACTGAGGGATCGCCTGAAAGTGGAGCTGGACGCCATACAGGAAGTTGGAGTCATCGCCAATGTCACACGACCCATAGACTGGATCAACTCGCTAGTGGTTGTAGAAAAACCCAACGGCAAACTGCGCATCTGTTTGGACCAAAGAATTTGAACCAGGCAGTGAAAAGGCCCCACTACGCCATGCCAACACTGGAGGATGCACTGGCCAAGATCCCAGGTGCCAAGTACTTCAGCAAATTAGATGCCAAGAACGGCTACTGGTAAATGAAACTGTCTTCCAAGGCATCTTACCTGACCACATTCAACACACCCTTTGGGAGGTATCGGTCCTTTGGCCTAGTGAGCGCCCAGGACGAATTTCAAAGAAAGATGGACGAGGTATTTGAGGGCCTGCCAGGTCTGGTGACGCTGGTGGATGACGTGCTGGTGACAGGGACAACCAAGGAAGAGCACGACAAAAACGTCAATGCTCGACAGGGCCACAGAGAAGGGACTGAAGCTCAACCCTGAGAAACTGGAGATCGGCATGCAGGAGGTGGATTACTTTGGCCACATCATTTCATCAGAAGAAATCAAGACCCACAGAAAGTCAAGGCCATCGAAAGCATGAAGCCTCCAGCTGAGAGAGAGGAGCTCAAAACCATGCTGGGCATGGTAACTTACCTGTCCAAATTCGCTCCTCACCTGGCAGAGACCACGAAGCCACTGCGTGACATGCTGAAATCAGAAAATGAGTTGGTATGGGAGGCACAACAGCAGGCAGTCTGAGACAAAATCAAGTCTACACTCGCCAGCCAACATGTACTGGCCATCTACGACCCAGACTAAATAGTCACCCTGCAGGTGGATGCCAGCAAATATAGTTTGGGTGCTGCACTCTCTCAGGATAATAGACCAATGGCATACGCGTCAAAGTCGCTGAACAAGACAGAAGAAAACTGTGCACAAATTGAAAAAGAACTGTATGCGATCGTGTTTGGCTGCGAGAGATTCCACCAGTACATCTGTGTTCAGCATCTGGTCCTCGTCCAGTCAGACCACAAGCCCCTGGAGACCATCATGAAGAAGACAGCGGGGTCTCCAGCGCATGCTACTGCGCCTGCATAAGTACAACATCAAAGTGGAGCACATCCCTGGCAAGCAAATTCACTTCTGACACCATGTAGAATTACACGACACAAGGAGGCTATCATTTCAACATCTTAATTCAAGCATTGCATTCTTTCAACTGACTAACATTTCGATCTGGCTTCAACTAACTTTTCTTAGTGAACTACTCTCAGGCATTCAAGCAAACCTATACATGCACCATCCACTCAGAATAAGAGTTCACAGATTTCTACAAGAGAGAGAGAGAGAGAGAGAGAGAGAGAGAGAGAGAGAGAGAGAGAGAGAGAGAGAGAGAGAGAGACAGACAGACAGACAGACAGACAGTCAGACAGCAGACAGACAGAGACAGAGACAGAGACAGAGACAGAGAAAGACACAGAGAGAGAGACAGAGAGAGACAGAGAGAGAGATGCAGAGACAGAGACAGAGACGGAGAGACATAGTGTGTGTTTGTTTTCGAGGGCGGTAGGCGCACGTATATATATGTATATATATATATATATATATATATATATATATATATATATATATATATATATATACATATATATATATATATATATACTATATATATATATATATATATATATATAATTATGTGTGTGTGTGTGTGTGCGTGCATGAGTGTGTGTGTGTGTGTGTGTGTGTGTGTGTGTGTGTGTGTGTGTGTGTGTGTGTGTGTGTTGTGTGTGTGTGTGTGTGTGTGTGTGTTTTACTTTAAAAAAGGAATATGTAAATGATGATTATGTGCAGACAATTGGTGTGATGCTCGAAACCCTTTCGTGTTATATTTAGATGATCTTTTTTATGATTGTGTGGTTTCAAATCCTTGTTTGTTTGTATATAGTCCATGCCTTTTTTTGTATAACAAAAGAGATATCGTAATTTGTGAACTGTTATTCTGAATGGATGGTACATGTATAGGTTTCCTTGAATGCCTGATAGGAGTTCATTGAGAAAAGCTGGTTGAAGCCAGATCGAAATTTTAGTCAGTTGAAAGACTGCACAGCTTGAATAAAGATGTTGAAATGATAACCTCCTTGTGTCGTGTATTTCTACAACACACACACGCACACACACACACACACACACACACGCACGCACGCACGCACGCACCACACACACACACACACACACACACACACACACCACGCACGCACGCACACACACACAAAACACACACACATATATATATATATATATATATATATATATATATTTAGTATATATATATATATATATGTGTGTGTGTGTGTGTGTGTGTGTGTGTGTGTGTGTGTGTGTGTGTGTGTGTGTGTGTGTGTGTGTGTGCGTGTGAGACTGTTTGCGTTTGCTTGAACAATTTTTTATTTTATTCATGCAATGTGCAATGAACATGCTTTTGACATTGACTGTTTGCGCTACACAAATGAAATTATTATTATTGTTATAATGATAATAATCATAATAATAATGATGAATAATTGTTATGTTAGATTAGATTGTGTAGTTAGTGTAGTAGTAGTAGTAGTAAGTATAGTAGTAGTAGTAGTAGTAGTAGTAGTAGTAGTAGAAGTAGTATCGTTATTATCATCACTATCATTATTATTAGTTAGTAGTAGTAGTATAGTATTGTTAATATTATTATCAGTACTAGTAGTAGTGGTAGTCTTAGTAGTATTGTTGTTGATATTATTTTATCATCATTATGATTTATGTTGTTACTTGTACACGCATTGACTTCTCCCTGACTTCAGTATCAACTGGCACTAACTGTTGCTGTGCTGTTTTATGCAGTGACAGTCTAGCCTCTTGTAAGAAAACATTCACCAGTAACTTTGATTTCTACATACTGATTTTGCATCTGAAGTATATGTCCAACATTAACTACTGTTTTATCTTATTATTTGTTTAAATCCCAAGAGAACCAAACCTCGAAGACAATGATTATTTAAGACTGTACAATTTTCCTTTCAGCCATCGAAAGTCTGTTGTTGGACATTTCCATTCACTTCGTTCCAGCGCTTTTCCTCCCCAGTTCTTGTCAAATCCGTCTCAGTCGTCTCTCCATCTAGTTGTCTGTCATCCTCTATTGTGAATGTCGTTTCTTGGTATCCAGAACTTGGGTTTTGTTGTCCAACGGTTGTCCATTTTCCAGGTGAGATGTCCTGCCCAGTTCCATTTCAGTTTGTTGATAGTTTGCAAGAAGTCTCGCACTTTTGTTCTTTCTCTGATCCACTGAGCTGTTTCGTGATCTTTCCAGGTGATACCAAGCATTACTGTCACTGCAATTGTTCTTAGTTTCAAAACCAGTTTTATTTCTTTAGATTCCACGTTTCTGCACTGAGGTGATTGTGGGCAGAATGCTTTGGTCGTAGACTTTTTGTTTCAGGACAGTTGGAATTTTGTCATTCTTTAAAACCTAATTTGCTCTTCAAAACGGTTGCCAGCCAAGAGTTATTCTACGTCTGATTTCTTCCGAGTTGGAGTTGATTCTGGTGAGATGCGTTGGCTTAAGTAGATGTAGTGATCAACCATTTCTAGCTCTTCGTTTTCGATCTTTACTTTTCCGTCTGGGTCTTCGATGTAATTGTTGACCAAAGTGTTTCTTCAAGTTTACTGTGAATCATACTTTATTTTGCTACATTCATTATTTTAATTCAATATATTTTGCATTTGCCCGGGACTCTCTTCAAAGATGATAATGTCGACAGTAACCTTAGGTGACTGAGATATTCTCCATGTATTATAATGCCTTTTTCAGATCAGTCAAGATCGCGAAAGACCATTCCTAGGCAAGCTGTAAACAATTTAAGGGAACTTGTGTCTCCCTGTCTTACTCTCATGTCTAGGTTGAATGGCTCAGTCTTCTGTAGCCGGATGAACGATTTGGCCAATCTGTAGATATGCTGAAGGATGTTTACATATAAGGGATCAATGCCCTGTTGTCTGACTGCTTCAGTGACTTTGAAAATATCTTCAGAATCGAAAGCTTTGAGGTAGTCAGTTATCCCTATGACAAGGGGTTTTCGGTATTTATTGCAATTTTTCAGTTACTTAGCCAGTCGTGTGAAGGTGGTCGTTTGTGTGTGTGTGTGTGTGTGTGTGTGTGTGTGTGTGTGTGTGTGTGTGTGTGTGTGTGTGTGTGTGTGTGTGTGTGTGTGTGTGTGTGTGTGTGTTGTTTGTTGTTGTTGTTTTCACGATATGTTGTTTTATATGGAAAAAGTTATAATTACAAATAATCGTTTACGTTGTTTCTTTACACATTCCTTGTGGACTAGTGGTACTATTGCCCATTTCTGATTTTATGTTATTGTCTGTTATTATTCTTGATAAACTGACTACAGCTATATTGCGATAATTACATGACTGGAGGGAAGATTGGAAAAGTCAAGGTCACCTCAATTTACATGCTCTGGCATTAGGTTCAGTACAGACTTACATCCTATTTTACAGAAAACATCCCATCAGTAAGCTAAAACCAGGAGCAGGAAACTTTATTCCACCGATTATGAGAAACTGCCAGTTCACAAAGCGAACAGAAAAAGGGAAATATATTACAATGAAACTAAGAGTTTTGTAGCTTGTAAGTCAAGGACGTTGTGGTGAGATCAATATTTTTGTTTTAACCCTTCCAAATAGTAACATGTGGAAAATAGTGAAGTCAGCCTTTATAATTGTATATTTCTGTTTTGGAGAAACAAGAAACATAAGTGTCAACAAATTGAAAATGAAACACAAACAGAAATTGTATACACAGCCTCAATTTCAAATTTTGGGGAATACTTGTTCTATTAAAATAGAAAATAAAACACACCAAAAAACAAAAACAAACAAATAATCAAACAACAAAAACAAACATAAACAAAACACAAAACAAACAATAAACAAAAAACCATGTCAGATATTCTGCCATTTGCTAATTTTATTTAAGCTTATAGAATTCCAAAAGTCAACACGCACAATAACAATAATTCAAAAAAAAATCTCAAGTGCATATAACTTGAAAACTATTCTAGCCAAATGCGCAATAAGATTATAATACATGTAAAGCATCTTTCGACATCGAATGGCTACCATATTGCAGGCTGTTTATGTCACTCATAACTTCATAGCTTCTGTAGAATACGATATTATATCATGATACCAATGTCCCTCCTGTAACCACACGCTATGCTTATTACAAACTTGTTTTTCTGTTTTTCACAGTCTGGCGTGTTGTTGATGTTGTGTATAATGGTGTTGCGCTGTTGATAATAATTGCATAATTTACGTACGTTCAGTGATTTTATTGCAGCTGATGTACAATAACGCTAGTGATGGTGAAAGGTGATGAATGTGTGCAGATGGTAAAGTTCCACGTTTTATGAGAGAAGTCGACATCCCTATCATCTCCAACGACATGTGTGCTTATTACCTTGGACGAAAGTTTACAATATTCGACAGCCAGATCTGTGCTACTGTGCTTGAAGGCGGAATAGATAACTGTAACGTAAGTCAGTCAATGCAACCCTTTTCTTTTGAATGCTACGCTGTACAATCATGTATGAGGAACAGTTGTTCCGTAGCTTAGAGATTAGAGCAGTTTGGGGGTAGAAAATGTTGTTATTGTTTTTTTGGGGGGAGGGGAGTCAGCGTCATGAAGGTGGCACCCATCTCGTTTTCTTTGCAGGATGTCACACACAAACAGCTTTTGTTTTTCTCTCAAGTCGAACGCGACCCAAATAGTCAAACTGAGAGGAAGGAGTCCTGACCCTTTTGTGAACTAAACTCTAGGTTCTAGTACCATACTTCATTTAAACAGTTTATACGTTTGTTATTTATCACTTGGTACATTACTTTATTCTCTGCTACTTTCATTACAACAATCTACATCTTGAACTGTAAGCATCTGAACCTCACGAAAATTCAAGAGAAAGTATCGTTAGTCTCGATATCTGTCTGGAGTAGACGATGTCAAATTCCGCTCGTGTATCAATGAGCAATTGAGAAATACTTGCTGACACTTTAAACACGTCTTGCATAGTTATAACCTTGACCTTTTTAACTTTCTTCACGAAACATACACGAGTGCATTTGCATACATGTAACCTTGACCTGCTCACCATCTTCACGATAACTCCAAGAACAATTGTGACTGGTTCTTGCGAACGGGGTCACAAGTCGCAACGTGTGAACTGAGATACGGGCCTGAAAAGGTGGTGAGGGTCGATCTGGGTGATTTGAGATTTTTGTTCCTACACATTGTCTGACCATTAATCTATCAATTATGGCAAAGATTAAAGTGAAATTTGGGCTGAAAGAGTGTTAAAATAACATTTTAAAGTGATAACCCATCGAGAATGTGCAGATTTTTTCCGTGAAAATGCGTGTGTTTGAGCTTTAATTTTAGGCCATGAAACCGTACAGGGCCTCAGCATATCGCATACCGTTGGAATCAGCTCGCGAAATAGCTAGTATGTAGTGCAGAACCACTTTATCTATCACTTTCACTAAGTTTGATGAAGATAGAATACTGGTTGCTAAGGAAAAAGCAGAGAATTTTGTTTTCCTTCTTTAACTCCGCTTTTCTCAAAATGGCCGTCCCATCATCCACTCCCTTTAAATTACTGTAACTCGCTCAATTTTCCAATTAGACAGTTGAATTATACATCATTGGAAAGAGCATTTGTTCTGCTTTCCGGTGATATAAATATCTCTATACCCCCCAAAATTAAGTTGTGACCCCATTCGTGAGAACAGGTCACAATTGCTCTCACCACATGAAAAGTTTACACCATTTTTTAAACATCATTTCTCGAGCAGATGAGTAATAGACACAACTATTTCATGTTTTCTACTAGTGTCTATAATCACAGTTATTTGTCACACACTTCCACTTCATTCCAAAAGAAACCAACAACAAGGTAAGCTGTCTTTGTTGACATTTTTATTCACACATTCAAACGTGCATATCAAGCGATGTGTTAACGGTGAGGAAAAATGTACGCAGAAAAGGCATATGACTGCATACATTTTATAGCAGACAGACAGACAGACAGACAGACAGACAGACACAGACAGACAGACACACACATACACATACACACACACACACACACACACACACACACACACACACACACACACACACACACACACACACACACACACACGCACGCACCACACACAATTACCATAAATGTTGTTCATCACTCGCACATTGACCAGGGAATGACAAGTGAATCCCTCATGGTTCTACCAAATATACAATCATCCATACATACATTCATGCATGCATCCATCCATCCACCTGTCTGTCTACCAGTTAATCTATCTATCTCTCATGTGAGCATTCAATGATCTGCTTAAAACATAAAAAAGAGAGAGGGAGAAGAAATTATCTCTCTTTCTCTCTCTCTCTGTCTGTCTGTCTCTTTCTCCCCTCTCTCTCCCTCTCTTCTCTCTCTGTCTCTCTTTGTCTCTTTCTCTCTTCTCTTCTCTCTCTCTCTGTCTCTCTTTTCTCTTTCTCCCTCTCTCTTTGTTTCTCTTTCTCTCTCTTCTCTCTCTCTTTCTCTCTCTCTCTTTCTCTCTCTCAATCTCTCTCCTTTCTGTCTCTCTCTTCTCTCTCTCCTCTCTCTCTGTTCTCTCTTTCTCCCTCTCTCTCTATCTCTGTCTCTCTTTCTCTCTCTTCTCTCTCTCTTTCTCTCTCTCTCTGTCTCTCTTTTCTCCCCCCCTCTCTCTGTCTCTCTTTCTCTCTCTCTCCCCTCTCTCTCTGTCTCTCTCTCTTTCTCCCTTTGTCTCTTTCTCTCCCTCTCTTCCCTCTCTTTCTCTCTCTCTCTTTCTCTCTCTTTTTCTCTCTCTCTCTCTCTCTTCTCTCCTCTCTGTCTCTTTCTCTCTCTCTCTCTCCTCTCTCTCTCTCTTCCTCTCTCTCTCCTCTCTCTCTCGTTATATCTCTCTCTCTCTCTTTCTCTCTCTCTCAATATCTCTCACATAGTTGATAAAAGAAGCGCAGATAGCATACAACTTAAACTGCGTCAGTATGATAGTGACGTATGTATCACGCTTGTGATGTATATATTAATAACATTATGGGTGTGACATTACATCAACGACATCATTATGACCGTGGAATTCATGCGCATGAAATCATTATGGCTTTTGGTGTACATATCAATGACATTGTTATGATTGTTACTACGTAAACTTGACATAATTATTGTCGTGACATACATGATACACAACTGACACCACCCTGGTGTGTGATGTGACAGGGAGACAGTGGTGGTCCCTTGGCGTACCTGAACAACGGGGTGTGGACAATTGCAGGGATCGTCTCGTGGGGAAAAGTGTGTGCCGACTTCTACTCACCGAGCGTCTACACCCGCGTGTCATCATTTCTAGACTGGATCCACCATACCATCCATCTGTAAATGATTTTCTTTGTGCTATAAAAGAACACGGGATGGTGATGATGTTCACCAGTTCTACATCAACTGTGTACTGTCTTAGCGAGTATATGTGTAGGTGTGAGTGTATAGCAGAGTGTATGACAGTGTGTATGTCAGTGTGTGTGTGTCTGTGTGTATGTGTGTATGTGTGTCTGTATGTGTGTGCGTGTGTGTGTGTGTGTGTCTGTGTGTGTGTTGTGCGTGTGTGTGTACATGTGTGAGTGTGGGGTGTGTGTGTGTGTGTC
>JAPXFY010000013.1:5174447-5181947 GCA_030674185.1 Monoplex corrugatus | reverse complement strand
TGCAATTAGCACGGTGTCATCCGCGTATCGAATGTTGTTTATCATTTTTCCTCCATACTTTAATCCAGGGTCTTCCTCTAGGTTTCTCATGATATTTTCGCTGTAAAGTGAAAACAGATCTGATGACAAAATACATTCCTGTCTGACTCCTCTTTCGTTCTTTTTGAAAAAGCTTATATCGTTTTTTATTCTCATTGCAGCTGTTTGTTCCCAATACATATTTCTGATTATTCGTAGATCTTTTCCATCAATATTGAGTTTTTCTAGTTGGTTGATCAATTCTTCATGTCTTACCCGATCAAAAGCCTTGGTATAAACAAAGCATATATATAAAATTCCTTGTTCATCTCGATTGACCTCTTTATGATAGTTCTTAGGAACGTATATGGCATTAATAGTTCCTTTCCTTTCCACAAATCCACATTGTTCATTTACCATTTCTCCTTTGATTTATTCCTTGTCCTCATCATGATTATTCTTAATAGGATCTTGGTTACATGACTCATCAAACTGATTGTGCGAAGGAGTTTGCATTCTATAGCCCCTGTCTTCTTTGGAAGTGCAATGAAAATTGATTTTGACATATCTTTGGGGATTTTCCAATGTCGTAAATTCCATTTAGGAGGACTGTTATTTTTTGTATACCAAATTCCTCCGGGGCTTCAGTCATCATTGAAGTAATGTTTTGGTCCTGGGGCTTTTCCTGGTTTCATCTTTTTCATGCTGCTCTAACTTCATCTTTCATTATGGTGTGGTCCTTCAAGTTCTTTCTTACAATGTGTTCTTCATTTCTGTCATGTTCAAAAAGGTCTTTAGTGTACTCTCCCCATCTGTCTAATATTTTGTATTTTTCCATGATAAACATACCATCTTTCGATTTTAAACAGCCAGTTGATGTGCATGTATTTTTCTTGTGAACAATTTCTTCAATTCTTCTGTACATACACTGAGGATCCATTTTGTGCCGATCTTCTATTCCTTGCATTTTGTTTTCAGCCAAGCTTTCTTAGCTTCATTGCACCTATTCCTGATTTCTTTGTTTATCTTCCCGTTTATCTCCTCGTTTCTCTTTACCCTCCTCCGTTCATCCAACAAGCCTAAAAGTTTTTGTCATGCAGTTTTTTTTATTTTTTATGTTTTTTTTTTTTGCTTTTCTATCTACTTCAGTGATTTCTTCACAAGCTTCATTTATCGAATTTCTCACTTTGTCCATTGTTCTTCACTGTCACCAACGTCTTCCAGAGCACTGAAATTGTTTTGAATATGTACATTATTTTTTTACGCATCACTTCATCTGTCTTTAAGAGTCCAAGATTTAGTTTGATATTGCTTTTGGTCTATTTCCTTTTCCTTAATTTCAGTCTAAATCATCCCACTACAGGATTGTGTTCACTGTTGCAGTATGCACATGGCAGTGGTTTTGCTGACAGTAAAGAGTTTCTAAATCTTATATTAATCAGGATGTAGTCAATTTGATTTTTGATTATTATCTCCTGGACTCGTCGAAGTCCATTTTCTTCTATTAGGCTGACCAAACTATGAATTCATTCATCTGTGTCCATTCTACAAGTGTCTATCCCCTTTCATTTTGTGTACCAAGGCCATGAGGTCCAACTATATCCTCCACCCTATCCTTTCCCACTTTAGCATTAAAATCTCCCATTATTACTGTAACTTCTTGTGATTTACATTGGACCTTGGCCATCTCTAGTACTTCGTAGAAGTTGTCGATGTCTTCCTGAGTACTTGTGGATGTTGGTGCATACACCTGTATGGTGTTGATATCAAGTGGTCTGCCTCCCAATTTGACCAGCAAGACTCTGTGGACACAGCCCAGTATATCCTAACTTGCCTTTGATTTGTCTCTGTCCATTACAATGCTACTCCTCTTTCATGTGAGTTTCCACCAGAATGTACCACTGTATACTCTCCTGATGTTATCATGCCTGCCCCCTTCCATCTCACTTCCCCTAGCCCTAAAGTCCTAAAATACTAATGCATCATTCTATGTAATTTCATGCATAGATTCCCACAAACATGGAAGGAACAGTTGTTTGATTGCACATGGCATGATGCATAGTTTATTTTCCCCAGCACATGTTAAACACTAGAAGTAAAAAAACGTCAACACTCAAGGGGTTTAATTAAGAGTCCAAGATCTAGTTTGATGCTATTTTTTGTTTCTTTTCTTCCCATTACTTTTAGCCTGAATCTTCCCAATACAAGATTGTGGTCTCTGATGCAGTCTGCACCTGGTAATATTTTCTCTATCGTGAGGAATTTCTAAATAATTTTTGAAGATGTAATCAATTTGAGTTATTGTGCTGTCTCCTGGATTCATCCATGTCCATTTTTTTCTGTTAGATTGCTCAAATTAAGTGTTTTCTATTATGAATTCATTTACTTGTGCCCACTCAATAAGTTTCTCTCCTCTTTCATTTCCCGTGCCAGGGTCACCAGGTCCAACTATGACATCTACTTTTTCGTGTCCCACTGTAGTATTTAAATCTCCCAATATTATTGTAATGTCCTGTGATTTACATTGAGCCTTGGCTATCTCTAATTCATCTAAAAAGTTGTCAATGTCTTCTGTAGTATTTGTGGATAAATTAAAAGATACTCTATATAGCCCAGTATCCTTTGACAAGCTTTAACTTGTCATTGTCCATCATCATGCATACCCCTCTTTCATATGTAGTTCTATGCTTGCCAGATGTTTTCATGCCTACTCCCTTCCATCTCACATCCGCTTGTTGTGAAAAAGTTGTATCAACCAGCTGAACTCTCACCTGTCTGCCAAACAATCTCCTCAATCCTTTCCATCAGCCTACCGCCAGTGCCATAGCACTGAAACTGCCCTGCTACACATTCTCAACAATCTTCTCCTTGCAACTGATACTGGCAAAGTCTCTCTAATCACACTCCTTGATCTGTCTGCAGCCTGTGATACCATTGACATGGTATTCTCCTTTCTAGAGTCCATCATACTTTTGGCAGCTCTGACACTGCTCTCTCCTGGTTCACTTCATATCTATCAAAACAGAAAACAAACTTTTTCTCATCAATGGCACTTACTCTCAACCTGCATACCTGACCTGTGGTGTTCCGTAAGGATCTGTCCTTGGCCCTGTTCTTTTCACTCTTTACACCCCCCCCCCCCCCCTGTTCACCATCGTCAACTTCCACTCTATAAAACACCACTTCTATGCTAATGACACCCAACTTCAAGACAGTGACTCATCTGACAATATACAGCGCCTCTTGTCTCGCAACACTGAGTGTTAGTCGGACACTAAGAACTGGATGACATACAATAAACTTCAGCTTAACGACAAGAAATAAGCTATCCTCATTGGCACCCGTCAGAAACTTCTCAGCTGCCTCCTCTTTCTCTCCCATTATGTAACACATCAGTCCCAATTTCTGATTCAGCTAAAACCTTGGTGTCTGCCTTGACTCTACCCTCTCCATAAACAACTTCGTTTCTCAAACTGCCAATCTTGCTACTATCACCTCCATCGTATAAGCCTGATCAGGAAGTATCTCTCTGTGGAAACAACTGCAAAACTCGTTCTCTCCTTCATAATGTCTCGCATAGACTATTGCAATTCACTCCTGTCTGGTCTTCCCTCCTCCATCAATTCACATCCTACAGCGCATTCAAAACAATGCGGCACGCCTTGTACTCAAAAAGAAAAAAGCTGACCGCATATCTCCTTTCCTGGCACAACTTTCACTGGCTCCCTGTATCAAAGCGCATACAGTACAAACTAGACACCATGTGCTACAAAAGCCTCAATAATGCAGCCCCCGATTACCTGTCAAGCCTACTTGAGATCTATTTTCCTCACGTACCCTCCACTCTGCCTCCGATCCTCTGACTTTTCGCTTTCCTACGCACTAAGCTCAATACCTATGGTCCACGAGCCTTCTCCGTTTCTGGTCCACTCTCCTGGAACAAACTTCCTCTCTCAGTCCGTCAGCAACCTACTTTTGTCTCCTTCAAGTCCGCTCTCAAAACTCACCTTTTCTCCTCTGCATAAAATCCTGACCTCACTCAACCCTCTGCAGCCTGTCACTACTCGGAGGGAAATCACATTGTAATATATAATTGTATATATATGCTCTCTATAATTTCCATTGCTTTTATTCTTTCTCTCCATTTATAGCCATGGCGCGGGGTTGTGTGTGTAGTGTGTGTTGTGTGTGGTGTGTGTGTGTGTGTTTGTGCGTGCGTGCATGTGTATGCGTGGTGCTGTGTGTCTGTTTCAGCGCTTAATTTGATTTTATCAAGATTTTGCGCTATATGAATATTGTAATTATTATTTATCATTATTAGTCCTAAAATACTGAGGTTTTAGTCTTTCCACTTCCATGTTGACATTTTCTTGTTTTCCTTTTTGGATTAATGATCGAACATTCCAAATTTCAACTTTATATTTTTGAAGTTGGTCGCAGTGGCTTGATGACAACTGGGTGTCACTTGCGCAGTATGGATCCCTACCAGACGAAGGAGCTCCATTGGGTCCCCTATTTACGTCATTTAGGTATATTTGTATTTGGCTGACCATGATTTTCTAAGGATAATACGATGGTGGTTTCCCATTGCCTTCCATTGGTTTTTGTATGGACTCTCCGCTAGCCTTTGCGTTCCCACAGCTACTCACAAAGCAGTGGGGGGGGGGGGGGGATTTTCTGTCGGGGTTTTCTCTCTTAGCTTTTGTTTCTCTCGAGGCAACCACAAGGCAGTTGTGATCTTCTGTCAGTTTACTCCCTTACCCTGGTCTCTCCTGAGATACCCACAAGGCAGTGGTGCTATTTACCCATAGATACGGGCTGGTTTGAGGGCACCAGGGCAAGTCCACACGCACGTGGGCCTCTGTACAGCACGTCTGGGGCTAGACATCTTCCGAGTCCCTCTCGAGTTTATCATGAGCCTAGATATATAGATAGATTAATAGAATATAAAAATAGATAGACAGATAGATAGATAGATAGATGGATAGACAGATAGATAGATAAAAAGATAGACAGACAGACAGATAGATAGATAGATAGGTAGAGAGAAAGATAGAGAGAGATAGATAGATAGATAGATTAGATAGAGTAGATAGAGAAGAGAAGAAGAAGATAGATAGATAGATAGATAGATAGATAGATAAGATAGATAAGATAGATAGATAGATAGATAAGATAGATAGATAGATAGAGAGATAGATATATAGATAGATAGATAGAGAGACATATAGATAGATATATAGATAGATAGAGGGTAGATAAAAGATAGATAGATAGATAGATAGATAGATAGATAATAGACATCACACACACACACACATTCACGCATACCATACTATATGAATGCTTAGATGCTGGCACGCCACACAGCTCCATGCATACACGTACACAAGCATGCGTGCACACATACACATACAAAACAGGTACATATAGTGGTTTAAACTTGTAATGGCACAGACTACTCTTGTCAATATATTTCCATTTTTTGGTTATTTTTGGGTTTTGAACATTGACAACCCTTAATCCTGGGTGTTTATGTGGATCCATTGACAACCATTAATCCTGGGAGTTTTTGTGGATCCATTGACAACCCTTAATCCTGGGTGTTCTAGTGGATCCATTGACAACCCTTAATCCTGGGTGTTTTTGTGGATCCATTGACAACCCTTAATCCTGGGTGTTTTTGTGGATCCAGTCTAGGTACTCTGACACACGGGTGTAGACACCAGGTTTGTTTGGCAGTGCACAGCCAAAACCCCAGGACACCACACCCGCCTGCTTCCAGACACCATCTTTCTGACACGCCAGTGGACCGCCGCTGTCTGCCTGCAAGGTCACAACCATAATGACGTCATGTTACATACGTCATGA
Source organism: Monoplex corrugatus (assembly GCA_030674185.1). Classification (NCBI taxonomy): domain Eukaryota; kingdom Metazoa; phylum Mollusca; class Gastropoda; order Littorinimorpha; family Ranellidae; genus Monoplex; species Monoplex corrugatus. The sequence goes on along the minus strand of JAPXFY010000013.1, from coordinate 5,176,058 downwards.
TCTTAATGATGTCATCGATATATGCCACAACAATACTAGCTTTGCTCATGTATACACCAGAACAGTAATGGTGTTATTGATTATGCATCGCAACCATAATTTGCTATCATATACACCGTAACATATCGTATCATATAAACGATATTAACAAATATACAACAATCATGATAACATTGATATGTATTCGCCATAATGATGTAACTGATACATTTGTCACAGCCCTTATGATGTTGCTGATATATACGCCACAACGATAACGAAGTTACTGATACTCACGTCACAACCATGATGATGTTACTGATATACACAACACAACCATAATGATGTTACTGATATACACAACACAACCATAATGATGTTACTGATATACACAACACAACCATAATTATGTTACTGATATACTGTACACAACACAACCATAATGATGTTACTGATATACACAACACAACCATAATGATGTCACTGATATACACAACATGAAATCCCAGCTCGTGAGACTGATTATTAAACTTGAAAAGAATGTGAAAAACAGCGTCAGGTACAGGATTTAAAACCATAGCGATTTTTTTTATATTGAGTGGGAATCAAATTGAATTATCAAAAATTAATTTATCCACATAGGCACTCAGATACCTCGAAGAATATGTACACTTGTCATGCATTGAGACATCTAACAATGCTGCTAAATGTAGAGATGCCTTAGTGTTGTTCGGTGTTGATCAAAATGTAACACAGATAGAGTCTTTGATCTTATGATAATGCTTGCAAAATAATTTATACATAAAGGCAAAGTAGACAAATGTGTTCCGAATATATGTCCTTTCCAAAAAATGCTAAACCAGACAATAGAAATTAAACAATATAATGCCAAAATAAACTTTTACTTGTCCATTTTTAATGCTCAGTGGAACAACTATATGCCAATGCTCCCACCATAGAAAACATAATTTCTTCATGATATGTTTCCTGAGTGTTGATGTAGATAATAAAACCATCATTGACAGGAATATTGTTTTATATATGTTTTGTAAGTTATATGTTGTTTTTATGTGAACAATATTTGTCTTATTTGTATACATTGATATCATTTCTGTTACCACGTTGTTCGATGATGCTTGATTATCGTTCAGCAAAGGAATGTGGATTTTTGAGAGGATTCATAGGGGAAATGTTGACATGTGCCAGATCTTATTGTTCATTTTTATATTTCCTATGTATGAAATATCATTTTGTATATTTTGTATACTGTGTGGGGTTGATGTGTCAACATTGTCTTTTTATATGCGTAAATGTTTGCTCTTGTTGTTGTCACTTTTCGTTGCAACATTGTATGTTAGATGTCCATTTGTTGTGAAACAAAAAATGAAAAAAAAATGTTTATAAAAAAAACTTACACAGATAACTCTGTCCGGCCTACTGATCAGTATATGGCTGTGCTGTGCTGTCAAGCCGACAACATTCACCACCAACATTAAGGAACCAGGATAAGAACGCGTATTTAATACAATCAGACTTGACAGGCGCAAATTTTCAGCCAACTGGCCTTTGTCAAGCGTGAGATCACAAACAAACACCAGATTACTAAAAGTAGGAGAAACTTTCCTGCTGCTC
>JAPXFY010000013.1:5161947-5169447 GCA_030674185.1 Monoplex corrugatus | reverse complement strand
CAGATGGGGATGTACATTAAAGACCTTTTTGAAGATGACAGAAACGCTGAACACATTATAAGAAATAACTTTGAAGGACCACCCATAATGAAAGATGAAGTTAGAGTAGCACTGAAAAAGATGAAACCAGGAAAAGCCTCACGACCAGACAACATTACTACAGAGATGATTGAAGCCCTCAAGGAATTTGGTATAGAAAACATAACAGTCCTCCTAAATGAAATTTACGACACTGGAAAAATCCCCAAAGATATGTCAAAATCAATTTTCATTACACTTCCAAAGAAGACAAGGGCTATAGAATGCGAACTCCATCGCACAATCAGTTTGATGAGTCATGTAATCAAGATCCTATTAAGAATAATCATGATAAGGACAAGGAATAGAATCAAAAGAGAAATAGCAAATGAACAATGTGGATTTGTGGAAGGGAAAAAACTATTAATGCCACATACATCCTAAGAACTATTATATGGAGATCAATCGAGATGAACAAGGATTTGTATTTATGCTTTGTTGACTATACCAAGGCTTTCGATCGGGTAAGACATGAAGAATTGATCAACCAAATAGAAAGACTCAATATTGATGGAAAAGATCTACGAATAATACCAAATATGTATTGGGAACAAACAGTTGCAATGAGAATAAAAAACAATATAAGCTCTAAAGAGGAGTCAGAGAGGGTTGTGTTTTGTCACCAGATCTGTTTTCACTTTACAGCGAAAACATCATGAGAAACCTAGAAGAAGATCCTGGATTAAAGTTTGGAGGAAAAATGATCAACAACATTTGATACGCAGATGACACCGTGCTAATTGCAGAAAGTGAAATGGACCTACAAAACTTTGTGAATATACTTGAAATAGAATGCAAAGGTGTTGGAACTTAACAGCAGGAAGACTGAAGTCATGCTGATCAGTAAAAAAAAACATGAAATCCCCTCCTGCAAAATGACAGCAAATGGCACAACCTTGAGACAGGTTGATAAGTTTAAATATCTGGGAACGATTATTTCACCAGACGGCAGATGCACATCAGAAATAGCCAGCAGAATTGGCCAAGCCAAAACAGATTTCAAGAAGATGGAAAGCATTCTGACCAAGAAATGCCTATCAATTAACATCAGGAAGAGAGTTCTTGAAGGTTATATAGAAACAATACTGTTGTATGGTTGCAAGGTGTGGACAGTCAACAAGCAAAGCCAGAACAAGATTGAGGCAGCCGAGATGTGGTTTCTAAGAAGGATGTTGAGAGTTCCATGGACAGCAAAGAAAACAAACGAGACAGTCTTGATGGAGGCAGACACAAGTAGATCATTCACAAGAAAGATTATAAAAAGGCAGGCAACATGCATAGGCCATTTTATGAGGAAAGGGGAATTGGAACACCTGGTCACAACTGGAAAGCTGAAGGGAAAGAGAGCACCAGGTAGACCCACGGAGAAGATACTAGACGGACTTGCAGAGTGGCTGGGGACAAGGAGGGTGGAAGAGATACTTGAGGCAACAAGAGATAGAGACAGATAGAAGTCCATAATCGCCAACGCCATGCGGCAAGGCACCTGATGATGATGATGAAGTGAAAATACTGATTGATTTTCAGAAACCTTGTTTCAGGCATAATACTGCTTATCCAAGGGTCTCTGAATCGTGGGTCAGTCGACCAGTACAAATCAATCCGCGGTTTACAGTTGATCCCCATCATTTTAAGGATCGACAGGTAGGCACGCATTTCAGTTGCTGATGTGTCACGCCACAATGGATCACCGGCCAAGCCTTTAGCAACGATTTTTTGTTTTGCTTACTTGTTCGTCTTCTCTGCCACCGTTTGATAAAAAAAAGATTCCGGTAGAATTAAACAAAAACAATCTAAATAATCTGAAGGTTTTGCAGTCACGAGCAAAGTGTATGAAGGGCCAGTTTCCAGATGGAAGTCGTTCACCTGGCTTGCTACAGCAGCGCGTCGCCACGTAGTCTGCAATTCTGCTAATGGCACATCGTCTTCAGGGTCGCTTTCTTCCTCGTCTTCCTCCTACTCCTCGTCTCCTTCAGCAACATCAATTTCTACATCTGATTCTCCATCTTTTTCTCTTTCCATCTCTTCCATTTCTCTCAAAATAACTTCTAATTCCTCTGCTGCATCGCCATCTTTCTCATTCCCACAAAGACAAGAATGGAATACGGTCATTCCTTCTTCTCTCTTGTGAATGATGCCAGTGGTGGCGTCTTAATTTAGTGTTAATAGTTCATAGGTCCTTCTTGGACCTACTCGCCAATTTCCATTCATACAGAGTGAGCTAGCTCAAGGTTACAACGTGATGGAAAAGTACTGGCCATGTGTACAAACATGCGGCCTGACGTGGCCGTGATGAACTGATGAGGGAGAACTGATGAGGGAGACCTGTGCTTGGCCGGATGCAGCCGGGGTGGAATGGGATAGGGTTCACGGTGAATGTCTGCGTTGTGCAGTGGTGTGTACGTGGTGTAAGTAAAATGAAGCAACGGTCACTTGAAAATAAAATGTTTTGGTTACGGTTACAAATAAGAGAAGATAACAAAAAGCAAATGAACAAAAAGCAAATGTTATTTATGCAGATGACCCCACTATTAAGCACACAATGCGAAAGAGTAAAAAAGCAGAATAAAGGGATAATGAAGAAGAAGTAAAATGTCCACATACTTTCTGAAACAATGAGCGGCTGTCAGGACGTGTTGGCTGTCAATCACGATGCCCCCGCATCTGTGAAAACCGTACCGTCTGACAGACACCTGCACACAGTTCCTGTTGTTTAAGCATCTGACCTGTCTTTTGTATTATGTTAGAATACCTCAGCAGAATATGTTTAGATATGAATTTCCATATAGAGTATTGTACATATGCAAAAAGCTAATTTTTTTGGTAAACAAAAGCAACAAAATATAACACACACACACACGCACACACACACACACACACACACACACACACACACACACACACACACACACACACACACACACACACACACACACACCACACACAAAAAAAAAACCTCGAAATTACGAGAAAAAGCATACAAACACGCATATGTATATACAGATAAATGATGACAAGACAGAAGCTATCCTCATTGGCACCCGTCAGAAACTTTCTCAGCTGCCTCCTCTTTCTCTCCCATTATGTAACACATCAGTCCCAATTTCTGATTCAGCTAAAAACCTTGGTGTCTGCATTGACTCTACCCTCTCCATGAACAACTTTGTTTCTCAAACTGCCAGATCTTGCTACTATCATCTCCATCGTATAAGGCTGATCAGGAAGTATCTCTCTGTCGAAACAACTGCAAAACTCGTTCTCTCCTTCATAATGTCTCGCATTGACTATTGCAATTCACTCCTGTCTGGTCTTCCTGCCTCCACCATTCACATCCTACAGCGCATTCAAAACAATGCTGTACGCCTTGTACTCAAAAAGAAAAAAGCTGACCACATATCTCCTCTCCTGGCACAACTTCACTGGCTCCCTGTATCAAAGCGCATACAGTACAAACTAGACACCATGTGCTACAAAAGCCTCAATAACGCAGCCCCCGATTACCTGTCAAGCCTACTTGAGATCTATGTTCCCTCACGTACCCTTCGCTCTGCCTCCGATCCTCTGACTTTTCGCTTTCCACGCACTAAGCTCAATACCTATGGTCCACGAGCCTTCTCTGTTTCTGGTCCACTCTCCTGGAACAAACTTCCTCTCTCAGTCCGTCAGCAACCTACTTTTGTCTCCTTCAAGTCCGCTCTCAAAACTCACCTTTTCTCCTCCGCATAAAATCCTAACCTCACTCACCCCCCCCCCCCCTCTGCAGCCTGTCTCCACTCGGAGGGGAATCACATGGTTATAATATATAATTGTATATGCTATGCTCTCTATAATTTTCCATTGCTTTTATTCTTTCTCCCCATTTATAGCCATGCGTGTGTGTGTGTGTGTGTGTGTGTGTGTGTGTGTGTGTGTGTGTGCGTGTGTGCGTGCGTGCGTGCGTGCGTGCGTGGTGTGTGTGTCTGCTCCAGCGCTTAGATTTGATTTTATCAAGATTTTGCGCTATATAAATATTGTAATTATTATTATTATATATATATATATACATATATTGTATATATATATATATATATAATTATACATATATATACATATTTATGCACACACACATATCTGTATCTGTATCTAACTATTAACTATATATCTATGTATCTATCTATACATATACATGTATGTATCTATATATATACATGTTATATAATATATATATATATATATATATATATATATGTACATGTATATATACACATATATACATATACACACATATGTATATATATATATATATATATATATATATAATATATATAGATATATACATATACACACTTATATGTATATACATAAACATACATACATGTGTGGTGTGTGTGTGTGTGTGTTGTGTGTGTGTGTGTGTGTGTGTGTGTGTGTGTGTGTGTGTGTGTGTGTGGAGAGAGAGAGAGAGAGAGAGAGAGAGAGAGAGAGAGAGAGATCGAGCGAGCGAGCGAGCGAGCGACAGAGAGTGAGAGAGAGAGATGAGAGAGCAGATTTACCTAAACGCTTGAGCAATTTATGGTAATTTGTTAGAAATTTAGATAATTTTTTAATCTGTTAACATTCATTAGAAATGCTCTTGAAACTCTACAACATTGTGAGTATTGAAGACTGGGCTGTTTTCCTTCTGTCATGTGACACGAGGCTACTGACGTCACTTTGGACTACGCTTCTCAAAAGGAGTAATGTCAAACTTAATAGACCTAACGTTAAAATAATCTGTTAGCAAAAATGTGTAACAATTTTAGAAGCTTTGCACAAATGTTTTGCCACGAGCATTGTTTTTCTATTCCAAAGGATCTTCGTACAGCATACCTTTGGAAAGTGAAGGATATTCGATCCTAATTTTTGAAAGACCCATGGACTCAATATCCCATATCTCGAGCTCAGTCCCAGCATGCTACATTAAGAACTGGCCTGTTTGCCATCTTAGATTAATGTTTCCAGCATTCTGGTGGTATCAGTTTAGTTTCTAAAAGGTCTTTCTACTACCCCTCCCCCCTCATCCCCATTTCAAGACCATGCCAGTGCATATGGTTTTGCGCAGACTCAGGGAATCTGCCAGATAATTGCTGGCGTATTTGGGTGGTGCACATATGGAATTGTGCCAGTGCGCTGAATCCCTTTTGAACAAGCCACAAACTGAAAACCAGAGTGAATAAAACAAAATTACAAACACGACAGCTCTGTGATAAATATTTGGACAGATGAGCCCAGTTTAAGTTTCTCAAGACGACGTCTCCATACTCGGAACGAATTCCACACGCACTAACGTCACAGGTGACATGTGTATAGTGATCATGGCACATGCCTCAAGCCTGCACATAAACCCATGAGCTGGCCAGGTCCTGAGGCCATACGTAGTCTATGTTTTACTTAGTCTATATGTTATACTGGTATTGCATCAGCATATCACTGGAATAATCTTGGAAACATGTAAATTACATGTGTATCTGTGTAATTTATCTTTAGAAAAATGAACATGTACATATATATATATATATATATATATATATATATATATATATATATATATGAGCCCACAAACCTGCCAAGGGAATTCCCTAGGTGAGGCCAGTGTACCCCCCACAATTCTGTGGTTGTCGTTGAAGTCAGATATTCCACATGACCCTGCACAGCATGCAACACCACTGTCGTGAGATGTTCAGTGATATAGCACAACACATCAGGCCAATTAGTTTTAAGTGATACTCAAGCAGCGAATATGTTGTAAAGTTTGTTAAATATGACAGTTTCTCGTGATGTGACTACAGCATGAAATGGTCATCATCATCATCATCATCATCGTCTTCGTCGTCGTCGTCGTTGTTGGCATCATCATCGTCATCAGTATCGTCGTCGTCGTCGTCATCATTATCATCATCATCCTCATCGTCGTCGTCGTCGTCGTCATCATCATCATCATCATTATCATCATTGTCGTCGTGGTCGTCGTCGCCGCCGTCATCACCATCAACATCATCATCAGTATCATTGTCGCCTCCGTTGTCATCGTCGTCATAATCATCATAATAATAATAATAATTACAATATTTATATAGCGCAAAATCTTGATAAAATCAAATCTAAGCGCTGAAGCAGACACACACGCAGGCACGCACGCCCGCACACACACGCACGCACACACACAGACACACACACACACACACACACACACACACACACCCACACACACGCATGGCTATAAATGGGGAGAAAGAATAAAAGCAATAAAAGCAAGAATAAAAGCAATGGAAAATTATAGAGAGCATAGCATACAATTATATATTATAACCATGTGATTCCCTCCGAGCGGAGACAGGCTGCAGAGGGGAGGGTTGAGTGAGGTTAGGATTTTATGCAGGAGAGAAAAGGTGAGTTTTGAGAGCGGACTTGAAGGAGACAAAAGTAGGTTGCTGACGGACTGAGAGAGGAAGTTTGTTCCAGGAGAGTGGACCAGAAACAGAGAAGGCTCGTGGACCATAGGTATTGAGCTTAGTGCGTGGAAAGCGAAGAGTCAGAGGATCAGAGGCAGAGCGGAGGGTACGTGAGGGAAGATAGATCTCAAGTAGGCTTGACAGGTAATCGGGGGCTGCGTTATTGAGGCTTTTGTAGCACATGGTGTCTAGTTTGTACTGTATGCGCTTTGATACAGGGAGCCAGTGAAGTTGTGCCAGGAGAGGAGATATGTGGTCAGCTTTTTTCTTTTTGAGTACAAGGCGTGCAGCATTGTTTTGAATGCGCTGTAGGATGTGAATGGTGGAGGCAGGAAGGCCAGACAGGAGTGAATTGCAATAGTCAATGCGAGACATTATGAAGGAGAGAACGAGTTTTGCAGTTGTTTCGACAGAGAGATACTTCCTGATCAGCTTTATACGATGGAGATGATAGTAGCAGGATCTGGCAGTTTGAGAAACAAAGTTGTTCATGGAGAGGGTAGAGTCAATGCAGACACCAAGGTTTTTAGCTGAATCAGAAATTGGGACTGATGTGTTACATAATGGGAGAGAAAGAGGAGGCAGCTGAGAAAGTTTCTGACGGGTGCCAATGAGGATAGCTTCTGTTTTGTCGTCATTAAGCTGAAGTCTATTGTGTGTCATCCAGTTCTTAATGTCCGAGTAACACTCAGTGGTGCGAGTCAACAGGCGCTGTATATTATCAGGTGAGTCACTGTCTTGAAGTTGGGTGTCATCAGCATAGAAGTGGTGTTTTATAGAATGGGAGTTGGTGATGGTGGACAGGGGGGAGGTGTAAAGAGTGAAAAGAACAGGGCCAAGGACAGATCCTTGTGGAACACCACAGGTCAGGTATGCAGGTTGAGAGTAAGTGCCATTGATGAGAACGGTTTGTACACCAACCACATCATCATCGTTATCGTCATCGTCGTCG
>JAPXFY010000013.1:5126947-5154447 GCA_030674185.1 Monoplex corrugatus | reverse complement strand
TGCAAAACATTTTATTACTCAAACATACAAGCCTTACGTTCGTTCTTTGATTTAACGTCTGTTCACTATGAGTGATAATAGACGGTACAAGCCTATACAAGCCTTACGTCCTGGATCTGTCTCATACCTTGTCTTCGTTACACTACACGTATAACAAAAAAAAAAATTTTCCTCTAATATTGCATTGTGTGGAAAGACATTAAATGAAATTATACATATAATGCTAGCAGAAATAGACATAAAGTGAAATGATTCACTTAAGACTAAACAAATACGATAAGAACGAATAGTAAACATTAATGCAAACCTTGATATAGTTCTTCCTTTCCTCCAAGAAGAAGATTCTTTTAAAATTGTAGACGAGTATGCCCCAGTTGCTTATGGTTGGGACCAATATAAAAAGTCTCTCTTTGACTTGCCTGCTTCTTCTATTGCATGCCTCCAGCGTATTTAGAATTTTGTGGCCCGTGTTGCTTTTTCGGAAAAAAAGAGGCATGATCACAGTATTCCCTTGTTTCACTTACTCTACTGGTTGCCTGTTTCTAAAAAAATCAACAGAATCAATACATTATGCTCCAAATAAATAACTGGTTCTGCTTCCATTTATCTTATGACCACATACAATGTATAACCCCTCTCTGACCTCTTCGTTCTGCTTCACATATTACTTGTTTACAAATTCCTCAATACAGATCTTCCTCAACTGGTTGCCGCTCTTTGTGTGTGTGTGTGTGTGTGTGTGTGTGTGTGTGTGTGGTGCGTGCTGTGAGTGTGTATATGGGGGGTACGTGTGTGTGTGTGTGTTTGGGGGGTGTGTGTGTGTGTGTGTGTGTGTGTGTGTGTGTGTGTGTGTGTGTGTGTGTGTGTGTGTCTGGTCCATATATCAGGAACGGTCTTTCTCGGTTTATTCGACAGTCACAGAATGTGGAACTAGAAAAACACCCAACAAAAAAAAAATAAATAAAAAGAAAGTTCTAGTTTTTGTCTCCTAATTTTTTGTATCTGGTGTTTGTTAGTTTGTGATCTTATGCTTGACAAAGGCCAGTTGGCCGAAAATATGCGCCTGTCTTGTTTTGTTGTATTGAATACGCTTTCGTATTCTTTTTCCGTGTTTTTTTTTTTTTTCTGGTTTCTGTTTGCTTGAACACGGGCAGTCACACTTGTTTTGGAAGTCACACAATCTGTCTTCCTTCATGTCAAACTTGAAGGCACATCTTTTTGTCCATCATCATCATCATCATCATCATCATCATCATCATCATCATCATCATCATCATCATCATTATTTTTAGTATTTCATCATTTCTCTTTATTATTATATATTATTATTATATTATTATTATTATTATTACATTATTATTATTATTAGCATTATCATCATCATTACTATCACTACCACTACTATATTATTATTATTATTATTATATTATTATTATTGTTATCATCATTATCATTATTATTATTTATACCATATTATTATTATTATTATTATTATTATTATTATTATTATCATTATTTATTATTATCATCATTATTATTGTTATCATTGTTGTTGTTATTATTACCATTAATTATTATTATTATTATTATTATTATATTATTTCATTATTATTCCAATACCTCTTGACAAAGCCTCAATTCTCTCACTACCTGTGGGAAAGACGTCTTCTGGGTTTGGCTCAGCGTCATGGTTGCATTCGGTCCCAATTTCTGGAAGACAGAGCAGGCGTCTGCGTTCTTTAAAAAAAGCACTGAAAACATTTTTCTTTCAAAAACATGTTTCTCTAACAGCGGTGTTTCATGTTTATGGTTTCTCTGAATCTGGTCAGGTTGAAACTGGTGTGGGCTGTGGAGCTGAGTGTTTGTTGGGGTGTGGTGTGTGTGTGTGTGTGTGTGTGTGTGTGTGTGTGTGTGTGTGTGTGTGTGTGTGTGTGTGTGTGTAAAATGTGTGTGTGTAAATGTGTGTGTGTGCGTGTGTGTGTGTGTGTGTGTGTGTGTTGATTATGTGTGTGTCAGTGTGTGTGTGTTTTGATTGTGCTGATTGTGTGTGTGTCGGGGGGTGCGTGGGTGGGTGTGAGGGCTTCTCATGCCACATGAGTACATTGAAAGAACGATGAATGGCAAACATTTGTTTATGGTATTGGTTGGTTGGTTGGTTGGTTGGTTGGTTGGTTGGTTGTTGGTTGTTGGTTGGTGTTGGTTGGTTGTTGGTGGTGGTTGGTAGTTGGTTGGTTGTTGGTTGGTTGGTTGGGTGGTTGGTTGGTTGGTTGGTTGGTTGGTTGGTTGGTTTGGTTGGTTTTGTTGGTTGGTTGAGTTGTATGATGATGTATTATTAATCCTGACGTGTAGAACATGACCGAGTTATAGACTAGTGCATTAAATCAGGCTAGCGTATTAAGAAAGGTCAGTATGAAGATAGCATCACATGATTTTACAAAATGTTAACTGCTTTAATGTCAGTACATATTTTCACCATGGTATGTCTTCTATGCTTTTATTTTCTTTTTTTTTTTTCCTGTCCGTTCGTTTGTTTAATCTCATTTTTTATAAGGATTATTTCATATCGACCAGAGGGGTGTGTATATGTATGTGTATTTGTCTGTCAGCCTGCCTGTCTGCCTGTCTGCCCGTCTATATGTCTGTCTGTCAGTCTGCCTGCCTGTTTGTCTGTCTCTTTCTCTCTCTGTCCGTCGGTCTCTCTCTCTCTCTCTCTCTCTCTCTCTCTTCTCTTACTCTCTCTCTCTCTCTCTCTCTCTCTCTCTCTGTCTCTGTCCTGTCTGTCATCATTATCATTCAAGTGCCTTGCCACATGGCATTGGCGATCATGGCCGTCCATATGCATATGTCCCTTGTTGCTGCAAGCACATCTTCCATCCTCTCTGTCCTCAGCCACTCTGCAAGTCCGTCCAATATTTTCTCCCTGGGTGTACCTGGTGCTCTCTTTCCCTCCAGTTTTCCTGTTGTGACCGGGTGCTCTAATTCCCCTCTCCTCAAAAAAATGGCCCGTAAATGATGCCTGTCTTTTCCTAATTTTCCTTATGAATGATCTTCTCGTGTCTGCCTTAATATAGACTGTCTCGGACCCAAAAATACTAGTGTGTAAGATGAGTACTTTGGGGCATCTTCTGTACGGATCGTGTGCCCAACAAGGATGTCCTAGACCAGGCCAGCAAGCCAAACATGTATGTCATCTTCACACCATGACAACTACGCTGGCTTAGCCCCGACTGCCGCATGCATGGCGATCGCATCCCAACAGATATCCTGTGCAGAGAGTTCTACGTATGATCTCGGCCCACTGGGACGATACAAGAATGTCTGCAAAAGTGCTCTGGTCAGCTGATATAAATATGGACACCTGCGGCGGCGGTGGTGAGGTGGTGGTGGTGTGGTGGTGAGTGGTGGTGGTGAGGTGGTGGTGGTGGTGGTGGTGTGGTGGTGGTAGCGGCGGTGGTGAGGTGGTGTGGCGGTGATGGTGATGGTGGTCGTGGTGGTGATGGTGGTCGTGGTGAACAGCATCTGCTCTGCGCTGTATAAATGTGTTTGTGCACTGCAGTCACCAGTGTTTTCTTTTGTGGGCAATGTTTACCCACTCGGTGATGCTGATGCTACAGCTGAAGAGGCTGGCTTTAAGATATCATTGTATCGCTGTAATGATCTTCCTGGTTACTGTATCCATGCTTCATGTGTGTGTGTGTGTGTGTGTGTGTGTGTGTGTGTGTGTGTGTGTGTGTGTGTGGTGTGTGTGTTGTTGTGTGTGCTCTTTCCTTTGTGTTGTGTGTGTGTGTCTTCTCTCTCTGTGTTGTGTGTGTGTGTGTGTGTGTGTTATTTTGCCGGATCACTAACGAACTAAAACACAGACAGACACGGGTGAAGCTACTCCAATCGATATAACTGGCCTTTTCAGAAACAAAAGACTAAAAATAATTAATTTCGGTCAGGTTGCGTTTTTTTATGGGTTGGTCTTCTTAAAAATCGCCAGGTTCGATCAGAATGATTTGGGAAAATCTGACATCATGTTCAAGATCGTTTGTGTGTTGCCTGGGCTAGGAGTGGCTTTGGGCACATGTAACTAACTAACTACCACACACACACACACACACACACACACACACACACACACACACACACACACACACACACACACACACACAGAGTCTGGTATCTGATAGAGCGGCAATATCAACCTTGTAACGAGCTAATTCTCTAGCAACCAGTGCAGTTCTTCTATCAGGTCGGTCAGCTTTGGCATTGTCTAGAAGTGTACGTACATTCCATGTACCTATGGTGAGTCTTGTCACCTTTCTTCGTTTCTGTTTTTTCGACCGCTAAATGGGATCCCTCCAGCCGCGGTATGCTGGCCGGGTAGGTTGAAGCAGGCAATGTTTAGGGCACTTTTTCTAGTCCCTTCCTCATTCTAGGAGGTGAGCAGTGCGGGTCCTGACGAGGGCTGCTCAGTCACTCAGGATGTTGCCGGGTTCCTCTGCTGCTTCGTTCATGGGAAGACGACCAGTGTCCTGAGCCGCCTGTGTGCAAGTTTGCGGCTGCAGCTGCCAGTGTATCCTCACCTACTACGTCGTCGCGCCACCATCGCCACAGGGCTTTACGGTTGAAACTTTCAACTGTGAGTATGAAGCCATGACATGCGCTGAGATTTTGATTAAAGTGTAGATAACTTGCGCAGCATCATCCACACTCTCTCGTCCAGGATCACCTGGATCCAGTGGCAAGACATGGTCAAGACGGCTGGAGATGATTCTGGGTGCAGGATTTTGCCGGAGACTTGACAGAGTTTGAACAAGAAACTGCCTAACGGGGCTCCGCTCCGAATTTTCTGTAGGGGTTGTTTCCCTTAGCTTTTACTGATCCATCAACTATCCACAAGGCAGTGGAAACGGATGGTATTAGTCTGGCAACTCACCAGTGACCTTTCCGCCATGGGAGACCCTACCAGGAGTACTAGACTCCCGACGGCTTAGCTCAATGGATCATAGTTGCACGCAAGCTTCTCTACAAACGACAAGGTTTCATCCACAGACACACACACACACACACACACACACACACACACACACAACACACACACACACACACACACACACACACCACGCACACACACACACACACGCACACACGCATATATATATATATATATATATATATATATATTGTGTGTGTGTGTGTGTGTGTGTGTGTGTGTGTGTGTGTGTGTGTGTGTGTACAGAGAGCAGATAAAGAAATAAATCAGTTTAATGAACACAACAGCATTCCACACATTAGTATTATGCTCATTGCATAACAAACACCGGTAGGTTACACATACTTACGCACATGTTAAGTTTTATTTCACTTTACATTTTATGATCCTTTTATTTCATATGTCTTGTTCAGTTTTTGCACAGAATCTCGCACCACTATTCCATTAATGCGGCCACTCTTACTTTTAGTTTTTGAAATACATATGTGACCTGCCAGCACGAAATCAGTCTTAAGTAGCATTTTGGGCATTTTGAGATATACATATCACTGGAAAGTGTACATTCTACTGATTATTTTGGTACCTGAATAAAGCTTGTATTCAAACAAATGTAGAAGTTATGTATATTTAAAGTCATCAAGTTGTATGACGGCCATTTTCAGAAAACGGCCTCTAAAGTTTTTTGTGTGCTCTCCTACACATTTTCCTTAAATTTCTTTATTTGGTGGCTTTGACCCAGTTTGTTTCTAATTTTAGCTGTCATTATCTGAAACGTGCACCAAAGAGCTTTCCATCAGTATATTACATGTGCGGATACTGTACAGGTTACGTTCATAATAAGAGACAAAATAGGTACTTTTGGTAGGAAATTGCGTTCTTTCTGCTGCGATCAGCGCATTGAAATATCATTTTAAATTGATTGATAATATTTTATCATTAATAGACAAACACTGGTTTCATATCAAAAGTAACACACAGAGAGATTCTTACAGCGTGGAATGGAAAGTGTTTGTGCTTTTCCTGAAACAGAGATAAAGGAAAAGTGAAGGAAAGAAAAAGACAACTGAAGAACAAGCAAATTTGCCAAACCGTCTGTGTGTGTTTGTGGGCTGTTTGTTGAGTGTTATCTAGATATGTCTGTAAGTTTGTCTTGATATGCATATATGGTTGTTTCCTATTTGCTGGTGTTGTTTTTGCTATTGTTGTAGCTGTTGTTGTCGGAGTGGGCATATGGGTGTATACATGCATTTCTTGTTATCTGTTATTTCCATCTCTTACCTGTTTCTTTATCTACATATTATTTTGTATTTATTTATTCACCTACTTACTTCTTATTCACTTGCTCACTCACTCACTCACTCACTCACTCACTCACTCACTTACTTACTTATTCATTTACTTACTTACTTACTTACTTACATACTTACTTACTCAATTACTTACTTTTTACTTACTCAATTACTTACTCACTTACTTACATACCTATATATGATTAAGAAAATACATATTGTATTCATCTAGTTGATAGACAGCTGAACATATGGGCATCGACTGGGTGCGGGGGGGGGGGGGGGTCTATCATTACAGACAAGTTTATACATAATAGCCAGTTGTGATGTGATTCAGACATTTAATTAGTTATTCATTTACTTTATATGTATGTTCCTTTTTTTACAGTATGATACACACATACACATGTCATTTACATGTAACGGTAGGCTGATAAAATACTAGTATAAAATATAGACTAAGTAAAACATAGACTAGGTAGGGCCTCAGGACCTGGCCAGCTCATGGGTTTATGTGCAGCCTTAAGGCTTGTGCCATGAGCACTATACACATGGCAGCTGGTCTCTTGATCTCTGCATTCAGAAGGTGACAGTTACTGTGGAGCTAAAGCACACGGACCAGCGCACTTGCAATAGCTTATAGTTGGAGACAGTAATATGAGTTGGGATTTATATATCTTGACTGATTACGTTCGTCATATCCACACTGATGATGAGGTGAAGGGACTGATGGGCTTGTTGTCAGATTTCGTATGCAGGTACACATCCTGTGCTGATGGCTGAAGTCTTGCTTTAGCATCACTGCACAATGTAGGTACCAGCACACAGCCTTGTTTTACACTGTTATGGACGTCAAAGGCGCTGGGTGATGCAGCGTCAAACTGTGGACAGCACATTTCATGTCTATGGGAAGAAAAGGTCAGATCATGTTGAGGAACATAGGATGGCATCCGTCCTATCTTGTCAAAGAGCCTGAAGAGGCCACCACAACTCACAAGATCAAAGGCTTTGGTCACGTCGATGAACAAAACGTATTGTGCACCCTCTGCTCTCTGCAATGTCTCTTGTATCTGCGGCAAAGACAAGATCATGTCGATTGTAGAACGTTGTAAGGGGCAGCTTTGCTATGACTCTCGCTATACCCTTTCTGAGAGTTTATGGAGCCTGTTGGGGACTATTCTGCACAGATCTTGCCCACAATGTTCAGCGGAGAGATTTCCCTGTGTTTACTAAACTCGTTTCTGTCAACTTTGTTCTCACACAGGATGACGATGTTACCGTATCTCGAGTCTTGTGATATCGCTCTTGTCCCAGGACTGGTGGAGCTACAGGTGCAGTTTATTTTCCCTTGTAGTCCTGGAGCAGTGGATCTATTTACCCATAGCTTGGGGATCTGGTTCGTGGGCACCTGGGCGTGTCCACACGCCGGTGGGCCTGCATGCCTCACTCTGGGGGCCAGACCTCCTCCGAGTCCTACGAGATTCAGCCTGAGTCCGTGAGGTGCTCAGTTACCGCCTGTGGTCACGAGGAGGCACAGCGTAGGGTTTGCTAATGGAGAGGCTATGTACTGACAGAAAGAGACTTACGCCTTGCTCTTCTTTTCGCACAGCAGTGCTAGCCAGCGGTGCAGGCCGAAGCCGACACACTAGACGCATTACATCTGCCAATATGACAAGCCTACAAAACCTTGTGAATATACTAGAAACAGAAAGCAAAGGTAAGGGGTTGGAACTAAACAGCAGGAAGACTGAAGTCATGGTGATCAGTAAAAAACATGAAATCCCCCCATGCAAAATAACAGCAAATGGCACAACCTTGACACAGGTTCATAAGTTCAAATACCTGGGAACGGTCATTTCATCAGACGGCAGATGCACATCGGAAATAGCTGGGAGAATCGGCCAAGCCAAACCAGCATTCAAGAAGATGACAAGCATTCTTACCAACAAATGCCTATCAATTAACATCAGAAAGAGAGTCCTTGAATGTTATATAGAACCAATACTGTTGTACGGATGCGAGGCGTGGACAGTCAGCAAGCAAAGCCAGAGCAGGATCGAGGCAGCCGAGATTTGGTTTCTCAGAAGAATGTTGAGAGTACCATGGACAGCAAAGAAAACAAACGAGACAGTCTTGATGGAGGCAGACACAAGTAGATCACTCATAAGGAAGATTAGGAAAAGACAAGCAACATGTAAAGGCCATTTTATGAGGAAGGGGGATTTGGAGCACCTGGTCACAACATGAATGATGGAGGGAAAGAGAGCATCAGGTAGACCCAGGGTGAGAATGATGGACGGACTTGCAGAGTGGCTGCGGATGAGGAGGGTGGGGGAGATGCTGGGGGCAGCGAGAGATAGAGATGGCTGGAAGTCCATGGTCGCCAACGCCATGCGGCAGGGCACCTGATGATGATGATGATGATGAGTCCTGGAGCTGTCCCAAATGATAGGCTAATAATTGCTTCGTTGTGCTTTTTTTTCAGAGAGGGTCTTTCATCCAAAAGCAGCAGACATTCGATAGTTTATGCAGTGTCAGAGACATCCCTGTCCGTCGAGTACAGATAGAAGTCGTGTTCACCCATTTCTTTACTTTTCTTTCAATAACAGCTCTTCATTTTTAACGATGTTGTGAAGGGTGTCTCTCGGTACGGTCCACCTTTACTGACTGTATTCTTCTGGTGGTTTTGCGTTGAACATATCATCCAGAGCCTGAGTAAACATAACCATTTTGCTGGGGTCTTCAATTTTTCTGTCTCCAATTTGCATTTTCCCAGGTGGCTTTGTGTAGTGGATCTTTCTGGGCTAAAGCCTGAACTAAGTGCACTTCAGGGAGAGATCAGTGCCACAATCAGCAGTCTGGAAGGAGATATGTCCTCCTTTAAATTTTGGAGCGCCCAGTGAAATGAGAAAAAAACATAATGGAAAGGATGTAACAATAACACATTTTAAGATAAATAGTTTTACAACAGCGTCCGTCACCCAGCAGACAAGTGTGTAAGATCAGGATTATTTGTGTGTTACATTCTTCTGTTAAGAATCTCAAGTGTAGTTGCTGCTTAAAAGGCATTTAGATTTTATCGATAATATTCCATTTTGCATGCGTAGAGACAGTGCATACAAAGAGAGGAAATATATGGTCAAATACAAAAACAACGCAAACGCTGTTTCAGTACCAAAAAACTGTCATCAATAATCCTTACACTAGAAGGTGTGTGTTAAACAGTTGAAACATGTTTTCGATCGTTTGCCAAAGTCAAAGATACACACTTAAACTATATTGTGATGAACCCAGATCACAGTGACTGCCTGACCCTACTGGCAATTACAAAAGCAAAGGACATAAGGAGAGGAGATGGGCACCACCCTCATAATACTTATCTGGTAAAAAGTCTCTACGGTATTATTCCTCTCTCTTCTGGGTTACTGGTAACCTTTACCCGGCTGCACCCCCCCCCCCCCTCGTTTTTAGCATACTTATGGAAGCTTCTTAAAATCAGTCTTTGAAATGACACGTAGTTAGGTCTTTAACATTTTGAAAGACTTGACCAAATAAAATCAAAGTCAGCACCAATCGAGACAAAGACAACATGTGTCTGACACAGAAAATAGGCATAAAAATGATGGACTGATTAATGTTGTGAACTGTACAACACATGAAACAGAGAAGATCCAAGTGTGCATAAGTATGAAACTGATCAACTCAGTTTGGTTAACCACAACACGACCATCATTACTGATATTATGGTCCATAGACTGAAACTAGGAGCTGTTCGACAATTCACTTACCTGGGATCTATCACTGACAATGAAGGATCCAAACCGAAATACTTTCAAAGATGGTGAAGACAGCATCAGCACCTTCCACACTCAAACTTATATGGAAGGATAAGAATATCTTTACGAAACACTGTCAGGCTTCTCAAATACTCTGGTAAATTCCATCTTTATTGATAATAATACTGACGATAATAACTCGCCGATGAAAGCTACGCAGTAAGTAGCCTTTTTTGTAACTGAGAGCCAGGTTCAACCAGGTAGCCATTATGTCCAGGAATGAACACACGCACGCACACACACACACACACACACACACACACACACACACACACACATATATATATATATATATATATATATATATATATATACACACACACACACGAAGACACACACACACGAACACACACACGCACATGCACATTCGCACACACACATACACTCTCTTTCTCTCTGTCTCTCTCACACACACACACACACACACACACACACACACACTCTCTCTCTCTCTCTCTCTCTCTCTCACACACACACACACATACACAGATAGTGCGGAATGGACAGATAAAACATTTGCAGAGACCCAGGCTTTAGCGCACAAACGACACAACTGTAAAAAATCATGAACAGTTTTTGACTGTGGCACTCCAGTGACTTTTCACAGAATAAAGAAGAAGAACAAGAAGAAGATGGAGACATACAGTGTTGGACAATATGTTTTATCCTGTAGATTTAACCAGTGACTTTTCACAGAGTAGAGGAGAAGAACAAGAAGAAGATGGAGACATACAGTGTTGGACAATATGTTTTATCCTGTAGATTTAACCAGTGACTTTTCACAGAGTAAAGGAGAAGAACAAGAAGAAGATGGAGACATACAGTGTTGGACAATATGTTTTATCCTGTAGATTTAACCAGTGACTTTTCACAGAGTAAAGGAGAAGAAGAAGAAGAAGATGGAGACATACAGTGTTGGACAATATGTTTTATCCTGTAGATTTAACCAGTGACTTTTCACAGAATAAAGGGGAAGAACAAGAAGAAGATGGAGACATACAGTGTTGGACAATATGTTTTATCCTGTAGATTTAACCAGTGACTTTTCACAGAGTAAAGGAGAAAAACAAGAAGAAGGTGGAGACATACAGTGTTGGACAATATGTTTTATCCTGTAGATTTAACCAGTGACTTTTCACAGAGTAAAGGAGAAAAACAAGAAGAAGGTGGAGACATACAGTGTTGGACAATATGTTTTATCCTGTAGATTTAACCAGTGACTTTTCACAGAGTAAAGGAGAAGAACAAGAAGAAGATGGAGACATACAGTATTGGACAATATGTTTTATCCTGTAGATTTAACCAGTGACTTTTCACAGAATAAAGGGGAAGAACAAGAAGAAGATAGAGACATACAGTGTTGGACAATATGTTTTATCCTGTAGATTTAACCAGTGACTTTTCACAGGGTAAAGGAGAAGAACAAGAAGAAGATGGAGACATACAGTGTTGGACAATATGTTTTATCCTGTAGATTTAACCAGTGACTTTTCACAGAGTAAAGGAGAAGAACAAGAAGAAGATAGAGACATACAGTGTTGGACAATATGTTTTATCCTGTAGATTTAACCAGTGACTTTTCACAGAGTAAAGGAGAAGAACAAGAAGAAGATGGAGACATACAGTGTTGGACAATATGTTTTATCCTGTAGATTTAAACAGTGACTTTTCACAGAGTAAAGGAGAAGAACAAGAAGAAGATAGAGACATACAGTGCTGGACAATATGTTTTATCCTGTAGATGTAACCAGCAACATAGACATGAAACATTATAACACATTCATTAAGCTCACCATTCCAGAAGTAGTGTGTAAAGAATGACAGACATGAAGATAACACCTGTGGAGTAAACGGTAATTATTGAAAAGGTAATGGTAGTGATAGTGGTGGTTTAGGTGATGGGGTGATTGTTCCAAGTATTGTGGTGGTGTAATGGTGGTGGTGGCTGGGAGATGATGACGGTGATTTACAATGATTCATATCTATGTGTTTTTTGGATGGTTGCTTGTTTGTTGTTTTATTGTTTTTTTGTTGTTGTTTTTTTTTTCTTTTTTGTTGTCTTGTTAAAGTTACAAAGATAATATAAGCTACGCACAAAAAGTTAAGGATCACTATGAGAAAACAGGTGCGTAATAAACTCAGTTCGCTACTGTTATTTATTTCTCAGTCCAGCCAAATTGTTATGAATTCTTGTTCAGCTGTAAGTGGGCGATGTTGTGTTAGTGCGAAAATTGCACGGGATTCTCTACTACTGAGCTTGGCCGCAAACGGAAAAGCGGAAACTTGCGAAAAAGGACCTTGTTTTGGACCGTTCTGCCTGAACACATTGCACAAGCCAGATGGAAAAAACATTATGCACGTGCAAGCACTGCTGTTTATGTGTGAGATGCTGTCTCTTGCTTGGCTTTATAAGAAGACATTCCAACAGTAGTAGGCCTGATCTGACAATGCCTCCACGACGAAAATTGAGCGAGTTTGAGAGGGGACGAGCTGTTGCATGGTTCCAAGATGGTGTTCCCAAGCGAGAAGTGGCCAGGCGACTTCAGGTGTCCATCTCGGTCATTGTCAGACTGATTCAATGCTTCACAGCCACTGGGAGGATCCATGAAAGATGCAGAT
Organism: Monoplex corrugatus; assembly: GCA_030674185.1. NCBI lineage: Eukaryota > Metazoa > Mollusca > Gastropoda > Littorinimorpha > Ranellidae > Monoplex > Monoplex corrugatus. The sequence goes on along the minus strand of JAPXFY010000013.1, from coordinate 5,141,725 downwards.
CTGGTCGACCGAAGAAGACAAACCCACGTGAAGATCGTCTCATTGAACGACAAGCCCTGCAGACAAGAACAGCCTCTTCCAGCATCATTCGAAGGCAGCTGAGGGTGGCTACTAACATCAACATCAGTCAGCAGACCATACGGAACCGCCTTCATGGGTTTAACCTCCGTTCTCGTCGCCCAGCTGTACGGCCACGCTTAACTCCAGCCCATAGGGCAGCACGCCGCACCTTCTGCAGACGTCACGTGAGGTGGACACGTCAGCAATGGTCCCAGGTCCTGTTCAGTGATGAATCACGCTTCACCATGAACCACAACGACGGCCGACTGAGGGTCTGGAGGCGCCCAGGGCAACGCTTTATTGACACCACTGTCCAAGAAAAGGTGGCCTTTGGTGGAGGTTCTGTAATGGTCTGGGGGGCCTTCAGCCTTTCAAGTTTGTTAATTGATAGGCATTTATTTGTTGGTAAGAATGCTTGTCATCTTCTTGAATGCTGTTTTGGCTTGGCCGATTCTGCCAGCTATTTCCGATGTGCATCTGCCGTCTGATGAAATGACCGTTCCCAGGTTTTTGAAGTTATCAACCTGTGTCAAGGTTATACCATTTGCTGTTATTTTGCATGGGGAGATTTCTTGTTTTTTACTGATCACCATGACTTCAGTGTTCCTGCTGTTTAGTTCCAACCCCTTACCTTTGCTTTCTGTTTCTAGTATATTCACAAGGTTTTGTAGGTCCCTTTCATTTTCTGCAATGAGCACGGTGTCATCTGCGTACCGAATGTTGTTTATCATTTTCCCTCCAACCTTTAATCCAGGGTCTTCTTCTAGGTTTCTCATGATGTTTTCGCTATATAGTGAAAACAGATCTGGTGACAAAACACAACCCTGTTTGACTCCTCTTTTGATGTTTTGAAAAGAGCTTATATTGTTTTCTATTCTCATTGCAGCTGTTTGTTTCCAGTACATATTCCTGATCTTTTCCATCGACATTGAGTCTCTCCAGTTGGTTGATCAATTCTTCATGTCGTACCCGATCGAAAGCCTTGGTATAGTCAACAAAGCATAAATACAAATTCTTATTCATCTCAATTAACCTCTCTATGATAGTTCTTAGGATGCATATGGCATTAACAGTTCCTTTCCGCTCCACAAATCCACACTGTTCTTCTGCTATTTCTCTTTTGTTACTATTCCTTGTCCTCATCATGATTATTCTTAACAGGATTTTTGTTACATGACTCATCAAACTGATTGTGCGATGGAGTTCGCATTCTATAGCCCCTGTCTTCTTTGTAAGTGCAATGAAAATTGATTTTGACATATCTTTGGGGATTTTTCCAGTGTCATAAATTTCATTTAGGAGGACTGTTATTTTTTCTATGCCAAATTCCTCCAGGGCTTCAATCATTTCTGAAGTAATGTTGTCTGGTCCTGGGACTTTTCCGGGTTTCATCTTTTTCAGTGCTTCTCTGATTTCATCTTTCATTATAGTTGGTCCTTCAAATGTGTTCTTCGTTTTTGTCATCTTCAGAAAGGTCTTTAATGTACTCTCCCCCATCTGTCTAATATTTTGTCTTTTTCCATGTTAAGTGTAATGTACCATCTTTTGATTATAAGCAACCAGTTGATGTGCATGTATTGTTTTCATGTGGACAATTTCTTCAATTCGTCTGTACATATCCTGAGGATCCGTCTTGTGTTGGTCTTCTATTTCTTTGCATTTTGTTTTCAGCCAAGTTTCCTTAGCTTCATTGCACCTATTCCTGATTTCTTTATTTATCTTACTGTATAGCTCCACGTTTCTCTTTACCTTCCTGCGTTCCTCCATCAAGCTTAATTTCTGTTGTCATCCAGTTCTTTTTTGCTTTGCTATCTACTTCAGGGATTTCTTCACAAGCTTCATTTATCGAATTTATCAACTTTGTCCATTGTTCTTCACTGTCACCAACGTCTTCCAGAGCACTGAATTTGTTTTGAACATGTACATTAAATGTTTGACGTATCACATCATCTGTATTTAAGAGTCCAAGATTTAGTTTGATGCTGCTTTAGGTCTGTTTCCTTTTCCTTAATTTCAACCTAAATCTTCGCTCTACAGGACTGTGGTCACTGTTGCAGTCTGTGCCTGGAAGTGTTTTTGCTGACAGTAAAGAATTTATTTTTTTTTTTTTTTTTATTAATCAGGATGTAGTCAATATGATTTTTGGTATTATCTCCAGGACTCATTCAAGTCCATTTTCTTCTGTTAGGCTGCTCAAACCAGGTGTTTCCTACTATGAACTCATTCATCTGTGCCCATTCTGCAAGTGTCCCTCCCCTTTCATTTTGTGTACCAAGGCCTTGAGGTCCAACTATATCCTCTACCATATCCTTTCCCACTTTAGCATTAAAATCTTCCATTATTATGGTAACTTTTTGTGATTTGCGTTGGGCTTTGGCCATCTCTAATAATGTATATTGTTTCTCACTGTCAGGAACGTCTTCCAGAGCACTGAATTTGTTTTGAACATTTACGTTAAATATTTTACGTATCACTTCATCTATGGTCAAGAGTTCAAGATTAGTTTGATGTTGCTTTTGGTATGCTTCTTTTCCCTTAATTACAACCTAAAGTTTCCCACCAGAGGATTGTGGTCACTGTTGCAGTCTGCGCCTGGTAGTGTTTGTGCTGACAGTAAAGAATTTCTAAATATTTTTTTAATCAGGATGTAGTCAATCTGACTTTTGGTATTATCTCCTGGACTCTTCCAAGTCCATTTTCTTCTGTTAGGCTTTTCAAACCAAATGTTTCCTACTATGAACTCATTCATCTGTGCCCACTCCACAAGTTTCCCTCCCCTTTCATTTTGTGTACCAAGGCCATGAGGTCCAACTATATCCTCCATCCTATCCTGTCCCACTTTAGCATTAACTCTTTCACCGCCAAGTTTCCCCAGAAACGGCACTCCCCAGTGCCAAGTATATTTTGGGCAGCCAATTTTGCAGCGCAGTATGCATTTTTAAAAGCTTATATCTCAAAGACCATTACAGATTTTCACTTACTTTTTGTAGCTGTGTAAAGGGCAGCTGTTGTATTCATATATGAATGCTTGCTTATGTTTATGTGCTTGATTGATTATTCCACAGATAATCTTATTATAAAGAAAACCAAACAATGTTTTTACGGTTTATTAGTTGTACTACTGACCTTATTTCGTGAGTTGTGTGCCAGATATTATGATAAATGAGGAAAAGCAATGGAAAATCTTCACACAAAGTCAGCTGTCTGCTTATTCTACTCGAAGTAGTAGACAATGCGCGTCGATTTGTAGCCATTTTGGAGAAAACGCTTCGGAGAAAACGTGACGTAAATTCCGACAGTTAACAAAGCCACACTTCGGCCTTACTGCTGAAAAATTAGGTCACTTGGTAAAGTTTAAAATTAGCACATTCGCCTGCATTCACCAGTGGAGCTGACAGAAGCTTTGTACCCACGTGAAAAGTTATCGTTTAGCATGACCCCTCCACGTCGCACAAATGCGACCATGACGGTCGTACGGGAAGTCGCTTGATTGCGACCATGGCGTGAAAAGAGTTAAAATCTCCCATCATTACTGTAACTTCTTGTGATTTGAACTGGACCTTGGCCATCTCTAATATTTCGTAGAAGTTGTCAATGTCTTCCTAAGTACTTGCAGATGTTGGTGCATACATCTGAATGATGTTGATATCAAATGGCCTGCCTCAAAATGTATCCAGCAAAACTCTGTCGGACACAGCCCAGTATCCTTTGACTGCTTTTGATTTGTCCCTGTCCATTACAATGCCTACTCCTCTTTCATGTGAGTTTCCACCAGAGTATATTACTGTATACTCTCCTGATGTTATCATAACAGCCCGCTTCCATCTCACTTCCCCTAGTCCTAAAATACTAATGTTAAGCCTTTCCATCTCCATTTTGACATTGTCTAGTTTACCTTTTTGTAACAATGTTCTGGTATTCCATGTTGTTATTTTGGTATTTTTGAGGTTGGTCGCAGTAGCTTGCTGACGATCTGGTGTCACCTGCGAAGCATGACGGTCCCTACCAGACAGGTGTTCCCTAGGAGCACCTATCTATGTCGTTATCTTCATTTTCCTTTTGTCTGTCCATCCATGCATATCCTGGGGAGAATACGATGGTGGTTTCCCGTTGCCTTCCATCGGTTTGTTTACGGTCTCTCCAGTAGCCTTTGTTGTTCCCACGACATCCCGCAGGTCAGTAGGGTGATCTTTTTTTCAGGGTTAACTCCCTTAGCCTTATTCTCTCCCGAGATGTCCACAAGACAGTGGGGCTATTTACCGATAGCTTGAGGATCTGGTTTGTGGGCACCAGGGCATATCAACGCGCTGGTGGGCCTGCGTGCCGCGCGTCTGGGGGCCAGACATCCTCCGAGTCCTTCGAGATTTAGCCCGAGTCCACGAGGTGCTCAATTACCGCATGTCGCCACGAGGAGGCATAACGTAGGGCTTGGTGATGGAGAGGCTAGGTACTGGTGGGGATAGACGCATTCTGATCTTCTTTTCACATAGCTACAAGAAGCAGTGCTAGCCAGCGGTGCAGGCTGAAAGCGAGAGGTGACAAGCACATAGTCACTAGCCGAATCACTAGACACATCACATCTGTATTATAAGACGAGTTTATACAGAATAGCTAGGAGTGTTGTGATTCAGACCTTTCATTGTTTAGTTGTTTACTTATATATATATATATATATATATATATATATATATATTATATATATATTCAATTGTCTGAAGGTAAGATACACAGATACACATGTCATTTTCATGTAACCAAGACTATTTCAGTGGAAGGTTGATAAAATACCAGTATAAGATATAGACTAGGTAAAACATAGTCTAGGTATGGCCTCAGAACCTGGCCAGCCCATGGGTTTGTGTGCAGGCTTAAGGCTTGTGCCATGATCACCATACACATGGCACCTGTGACGTTAGTGCATATGGAATTCAAAAGGAATCATTCACAGGCCCTGTACATGTAACAATTATTATATAGCAGGTAGCGTGCTCAATTTCGCCCAGGTAGTGATTTGGATCCGTATTTCCTTAGCACAATTCTCTTCAACCACTGTTGGTGGCTTGTCATGAAATGTTCTCCCAAGAATTGTAGGCCACAAACATGGTGGATTTCGCTCTCAAAGTACTGAAGTGTTGTTACAGAGCATCTTTGTCCGCTGTACGTCCCAAATCTTTGCTTTTAGAGTAGTTTCCTGGCTAAATGAACGGGGTCTCTGAAGAATCAATCTTTGGTATCATTCATTTTGTTCTTCTCCTCCTTGCTGTGGTCACTGTGTTTCGCAGTCAGATCTTTCCATATTTTCTGTAAAGCTTCATTCTACATGTAAAATTACCATTCAGCCTTTATTCGTCTTTAGAGATTTTTTCCTCCAGATATTCAATGTCTGGAGTATTCTATGGTCGTCTCTGCATGTTGCATATACAGTATTTCCAGATGTAACTGGTTTGTGTTCCAGTGACCTCTTTCCCATCAACACATTTTGCTTATTGACTATTTCTTCATCCAGGTAGTAGTACTGCTATATCTGGTGAGGAAAAAATACCTATCTAGAGTTATCAAGAAAAACCCAAAGGGGATGACTGAGGCATTGAACAACGTCCACAAATTGTCCCACCATAAAAACAACACTTTCAAACAAGAACTGTCTTCAGGCTCAGTTTGCACATCACTGCACTTAATCAATGACATGACATTCTGTCTTTTACACGTCATGTCATGGGTATATCGGACCTGGAGGAGCCCATCTCTCGACAGATCACAGATTTTTGTCGGGTTTATTTTGCACATACGGCAGGTAGTACTAGGTTGCAAGGTTATAAGTAGCAGAGGGTAACGTTTGATGTGTGAAGTAATTGTAGAGACCCAGGCTTTGGCTTACAACCGACAAAGCTCGTGGATTCTGGTGAACTGTTCTTTAGTGTAATGTCCCAGTGACTCCTCACGGTGTTCAAGGAACGAAGAAGAAGAAAGAAATAAATGATGACAGTCTGTCAGTTTTATCACTAACTCACCAGTAGACAGCTGTTCGTTGAGTGACCAACTTCTGTGAACCAAATGACAACTCGATTTGAATGGTTCACTAAAGATATTTCGTTCAATAGTTGTGGTTGATCGAATGATGTATTCACTTTCTGATACATGATTTAACCAGTCTGTGTGTGCCTGAGGGACTGAAGACCCCTGGAGTGTCCGCAGGTTAGGTGGAGTGACCAGGTTGTTGCTGCCAGCGTCCCCTCAGATCCCCACGCCATGATGGGTCAAGCGGATAAGCATTACCCTGCAAACAAACAACGAACCATAACTCAGCCATCCTCTCTTCACATTCTGGAAAGGAAAACATATTGCCAACATTAGCACGCACTTGCCAACCAGTTTGTACAAAGGTGATTTGTTACACAGAATACACCATGAATTACATTAAATTACATTATACCGGCTGACGAGTTCATATTGGTCACATATTTGTCAGATATAATTGTTATTACTATTATGAGATCTGACTCACACACACACACACACACACACACAGACACACACACACACACACACACACACACACACACACACACACACACACACACACACACACACACACACACACACAGGTTAGATATATATATATATATGTATACATATATACATACATATATGTATATGTATACATAAATACATATATACATATATATATATATATATATATATATATATATATATATATATATATATATATATATATATATATATATATAAACATGTGTGTATACATTGGCCTTCTCGGGAAGGGACCTGGGAAATCAACTTATCTCTCCAACGTGTTATACCAAGGCAGTCGGGCAAATGTCCTGATCTGTATGATATTCAACTGCCGTTTAATCTTTAGCGTGCCCAGGCCACAAGGTACGATTCATTTTTCGTCACCTTCCGGAGAATGAGACTTCAGTTTGATTTTCCGGTCAAACTCAGGAGAAAAGTCGAGGCCTCAAAGGAAAACAAGCCGTGGATTTTGGATATAATTATTGGCAGGCAAACGTCTGAACCATTCTGCCACTCTTCACCTCTTGTCAAGCATGCGCTAGGGAGTTGACCAACATCTTGAGACCAGGCTGTGTTTTAGATGTCAAGGCAGCATCATCAACAAAGAGTATATCCCTAATGAAAATCAAACGTACTTTGGTCTTTGTTTGAGATATGCAAGGTTGGAGAGCATGCCGTCAGACCTAGTGTGAAGGTACACCCTGCCATCAGATGCTCTGAAAACGTTATGACAGTACAATGGAGAAGAAAAACACATAGTGTGTCAGCACGAGGACGCCGCCATACTTCACTGTGCTTTGAAAAGGGAATGTCTCTGAGTATGATCCGTCCAACATCACTTTCCCTCGCTTGCCGTCATGGAGAGAGACAATGGGATTCAGCAGCTTTGATAGGCATCCGATCTTTTCCAGAAGCACAAAAGGCTTGGCGAACACAATTTATAACAGCTGCATGCGCCCTGACTTCTGTAGATGTCTGATTGAAAATACTGTTTTTGACAGCGGAATTCTCTGCCCTGAAGCCAGAATGGAATTTGGAATAGACGCGAGCTGTCTGTCTGCAGACTGTTCTGAACCACTTGGGTAACGGTTATGCCCATGGTGCTGAGCAATTCTGTGTAACTGTAGTTATTATAGTAAACGTGGTCTCCCTCATTCAGGTATAGCACGATGATGTTTATATCTGGCATGTCTTGGGGAACTGATACCTCCTCCCGGCACAGTCAGAGTAACTCGTCAAGAAGGCATAGGAGTACTGGTTCCACGCATTGAATCATTTCTGCAGGAAGCATTTTTGCCTGGTGCCTTGCCATGAGAAAGTAAGTCAATGACCTTGCCCACTTCGTCCTTTATTGGGGGTTACGTCCTGTTCACTGATGACAGGCAGGATGGGGATGCCGGCAAGGTCTGACTCAGGGAATCATGTATCATGTTTTCAGCAAAGTACAGGTTTTAACAGTGTCCAGCAGGACAATAACATAGAACGAAAGAGACAATATCATTTGAATAATAACAGTCAGAAAAACCCTTTGTGCTTCTTTGCAGACATAAAGTGAAGACAATGAGTAATGTATATTGTCGAGAAACCCATACACAGCAAGAAGAATAGATTAATATCTTTCTGATACCACAGCTTAAAGTATTGAATATTGGTATATGCCTTTAATCAGACAACAGAACATTTCACATTATCTCAAAATCAAACGAATTTCAAGGAGATCTAAGATATCGAGAACTTAACGCATTATTGTTAACTGATCAAGACTTTATAACTAAAATAAATGATAGAATGCGAAAAACACACTTTCAAAACTACGTGGAAAATGATGAACATTTATTTAAAATAACTAAGCATGCAATACGCTTGTGTATGGTAAAACAAAATTTAATAGAATTATTATACCTAGACAGTGATGAAATCACTGATCTAGAAGAAAAAAATAATGTACAAATCCTTCAATACAGATGAACAAAATCAAGTACAACAAGCTAACACAGAAGTGCAAAGCCAAGACACAAAAGGAGATAAAGGCACTCAAATCAGGTCAAGAATAAACTGGAGTAAGGGAATAGTTTCCCTTTTACAGAAAGGAAGAAAATAAGAAAAGATCAGACTTAAGATACAACTCTACCTTTGACTTTGAATACACTTTGAGTACTTTGTGAAGTCGCCATTACACATTACACATACTTACCACAGTTCAGTAGATATCTCGAAGCTTTCTACACATTATGTCCCAAATACCACTTATCATTTAAATACAGCACAAGAGTAGTATGTGAACAGCATCGTGCACTTTACGGAAATCAATGAATGCAACAGTTTTGTTCATGTTACATCTGGTATCTCTATATTTGCATGTGATGTGAGAATATGATCGATAGTTGTAATCGTTCTATTCTGAAACTTGACAGAATGTTCATAAATATACATTTTATCTCCACCTAGAGAGTTTGCTGTCTTTTGTCTCACTGAATTCTGACAGCTGACATATGTCCAAAATAAATATTTTTTCCTGTCGCATTCATGAAGAATTATCTGCCTCATAGATTGAAACGTAAACTAGTGCTTACTCTGAGACGTAGACATTTGTGTAGAATTGTATGGTGTACTTTACCACAATAGATAAGTGAGATGTGCACCACAAAACTACATACAAACCTACAGTACTAGACATCATATTAAAGTCCTTCCATCCCACACCATCCTGGGATGTCAAGATATCTCTGCAATACAGACGAATTAACACTGACCACATTGATAGTAGTGTGCTAAGGCACAGAACCTGACTACAACATTACTCTGCACTTGACTGAAGTAGATGAAACAGATATGACTTTACCTAGTCCTCTCTTAACACCTTCTGCTAGGAAAACCGAAAACGAAGTAATTATAATAATTACAATATTTTTTTGTATAGCGCAAAATCTTGATAAAATCAAATCTAAGCGCTGAAGCAGACACACACGCAAGCACGCACGCACGCACGGACGCACACACACGCACGCACCACACACACACACACACACACACACACACGCATGGCTATAAATGGGGAGAAAGAATAAAAGCAATAAAAGCAAGAATAAAAGCAATGGAAAATTATAGAGAGCATAGCATATACAATTACATATTATAACCATGTGATTCCCTCCGAGCGGAGACAGGCTGCAGAGGGGGGGGGGGGGGGGGGTTTGAGTGAAGTTAGGATTTTATGCGGAGGAGAAAAGGTGAGTTTTGAGAGCGGACTTGAAGGAGACAAAAGTAGGTTGCTGACGGACTGAGAGAGGAAGTTTGTTCCAGGAGAGTGGACCAGAAACAGAGAAGGCTCGTGGACCATAGGTATTGAGCTTAGTGCGTGGAAAGCGAAAAGTCAGAGGATCGGAGGCAGAGCGGAGGGTACGTGAGGGAACATAGATCTCAAGTAGGCTTGACAAGTAATCGGGGGCTGCGTTATTGAGGCTTTTGTAGCACATGGTGTCTAGTTTGTACTGTATGCGCTTTGATACAGGGAGCCAGTGAAGTTGTGCCTGGAGAGGAGATATGTGGTCAGCTTTTTTTCTTTTGAGTAAAAGGCGTACAGCATTGTTTTGAATGCGCTGTAGGATGTGAATGGTGGAGGCAGGAAGACCAGACAGGAGTGAATTGCAATAGTCAATGCGAGACATTATGAAGGAGAGAACGAGTTTTGCAGTTGTTTCGACAGAGAGATACTTCCTGATCAGCCTTATACGATGGAGATGATAGTAGCAGGATCTGGCAGTTTGAGAAACAAAGTTGTTCATGGAGAGGGTAGAGTCAATGCAGACACCAAGGTTTTTGGCTGAATCAGAAATTGGGACTGATGTGTTACATAATGGGAGAGAAAGAGGAGGCAGCTGAGAAAGTTTCTGACGAGTGCCAATGAGGATAGCTTCTGTTTTGTCGTCATTAAGCTGAAGTCTATTGTGTGTCATCCAGTTCTTAATGTCCGAGTAACACTCAGTGGTGCGAGTCAACAGGCGCTGTATATTATCAGGTGAGTCACTGTCTTGAAGTTGGGTGTCATCAGCATAGAAATGGTGTTTTATAGAGTGGGAGTTGATGATGGTGGACAGGGGGGGGTGGGGTGGTGTAAAGAGTGAAAAGAATAGGGCCAAGGACAGATCCTTGTGGAACACCACAGGTCAGGTATGCAGGTTGAGAGTAAGTGCCATTGATGAGAACGGTTTGTTTTCTGTTTGATAGGTATGAAGTGAACCAAGACAGAGCAATTACAATACTGAACCTCTCTAATTGGTTGATCTATTCTTCATGTCTTACCCGATCGAAAGCCTTGGTATTGTCAACAAAGCACAAATATAAATCCTTATTCACCTCAATTGACCTCTCCATGATAATTCCCAGGATGTATATGGCATCAACAGTTCCTTTCCCTTCCAGAAATCCACACTGTTTATCCGATATTTCTCTTTTGATTCTATTCCTTGTCCTCATCATGACCATTCTTAATATGATTTTTGTTACATGATTCATCAAACTGATTGTGCGATGGAGTTCGCAATCTATAGCCCCAGTCTTCCCTGGAAGCGCAATGAAAATTGATATAGACATATCTTTGGGGACCTTTCCAGTGTCGCAAATTTCACTTAGCAGGACTGTCACCTTTTCAATACCAAATTCCCCCAGGGCTTGATTCATCTCTGTACTAATGTTGTCTGGTCCTGGGACTTTTCCTGGGTTCATCTTTTTCAGTGCTGCTCTAACTTCATCGTTCATTATGGGTGGTCCTTCAAAGTTGTTTCTTATAATGTGTTCTTCATTTCTGTCATCTTCAAAAAGGTCTAGTATTTTGTCTCTTTCCATGATAAGCGTGCCATCTTTCGATTTCAGGCAACCAGTTGATGTGCATGTATTTTTCCTGTAGACAATGTCTTCAATTCGTCTATACATACCCTGAGGATCCGTTTTGTGTCAGTCTTCTATTTCTTTGCATTTTGTTTTCAGCCAAGCTTCCTTAGCTTCAGTGCATCTATTCCTGATTTCTTTGTTTATCTTCCTGTATATCTCCTCCTTTCTATTTGCCTTCCTCCGTTCCTCTCTCAAGCCTAAATTTTCTTTTGTCATCCAGTTTTTTGTTTTGTTTAGTTGCGTTTCTGTCTACTTCAGGGATTTCTTCACAAGTTTCATTTATCAAATTTCTGAACTTTGTCCATTGTTCCTCACTGCAATAACGTCTTCCAGAGCACTGAATTTGTACATTAAATTTTTGGCGTATCACTCCATCTGTCTTTAAGATTCCAATATTTAGTTTGATGTTGCTTTTGGTCTGTTTTCGTTTTCCTTAATTTCAGCCTACATCTTCCCACTACAGGATTGTGGTCAATGTTGCAGTCTGCGCCTGGTAGTGTTTTTTGCTGACAGTAAAGAATTTCTGAATATTTTATTGATCAGGATGTAATCAATCTGATTTTTCTCTCTTGGACACATCCAAGTCCATTTTCTTCTATTAGGCTGCTCAAACCAGGTGTTTCCTACTATGAACTCATTCATCTGTTCCCATTCTACAAGTCTCCCTCCCCTTTCATTTTTGTACCAGGCCATGAGGTCCAACTATATCCTCCATCCTATTCTGTCCCACTTCAGCATTAAAATCTCCTGTTATTACTGTAACTTCTTGTGATATACATTGGGCCTTAGCCATCTCTAATACTTCGTAGAAGTTGTCGATGTCTTCTGAGTAGTTGTGGATGTTGGTGCATACACCTGAATGATGTTGATATCAAATGGCCTGCCTCCCAATTTGAACAGCAAAAACTGTCGGACACAGCCCAGTATCCCTTAACTGCTTTTGGTTTGTTCTTCTCAATTACGATGCCTGCTCCTCTTTCACGTGAGTTACCACCAGAATATATTACTGTATACTCTCCTGATGTTGTCATGCCTGCCCGCTTCCATCTCACTTCCCTTAGTCCCAAGATACTAATGTTAAGCCTTTCCATCTCCATTTTGATATTGTCTAATTTACCTTTTCGCAACAACATTCTAATGTTCCATGTTGCCATCTGACATAGAATTATATCACCAATGTCATCACATTATCAAAATAAAATGAACACATCCAGTCAATACAACACATAGCCTCATCTTCCCACCATGATGACTACACGTAAAGCAACATCTCTCTGATCAAAGCTCTTCACGTCCATCCTCTGTCCCTGAAAACAGACAGACAGAAAGAGAGAGAGAGAGCGAGAGAGAGAGAGAGAGAGAGAGAGAGAGAGAGAGAGAGACAGACAGACAGAGACAGACAGACAGACAGACAGAGAGACAGAGACAGAGAGAAAAAGACAGAAAGACAGAGATAGATAGAGACAGAGATAGAGACAGAGAGACAGAGACAGACAGAGAGACAGAGACAGACAGAGAGACGTGAGAGACATAGAGACACAGAGAGAGACAGAGAGGGATGTTCACACGCGCACAGAAATTCACACACACGCACACACACACACACATACAATTACACATACAATCACACACACACACACACATACACACACACACACACACACACACACACACACACACACACACACACACACACACACACACACACACACATCCAGAATATCCACATGTTTATAACACAAGTACAGACAAATTTTGTGAAGCATGAATAACAATAGAGAAGTGGAAGTTATACAGTCGAAATAAAACAACAAATAAAAAGAAAACATTTTCATTACATATGGATATCTTATTGATTCAGATTCACTCTATTTTGTTACGTACATTGACACTATGTGTATTACAAACTGAGCAAAGAATGTCAGGGTTGTATAGTTATTATGGTAAATATGTCAGCCGTTTAGTTTGAAAGGTATTATGGTAAATATGTCAGCCATTTAGTTTGAAAGGTATTATGGTAAACATGTCAGCCATTTAGTTTGAAAGGTATTATGGTAAATATGTCAGCCATTTAGTTTGAAAGGTATTATGGTAAATATGTCAGCCGTTTAGTTTGAAAGGTATTATGGTAAATATGTCAGCCATTTAGTTTGAAAGGTATTATGGTAAATATGTCAGCCATTTAGTTTGAAAGGTGAGCGGATTTCCATGTTAGTTTTGTATTGTGTTTTCCTAGGTACAGACTTCATGTTGTAGTGACACTACAGGCAAGTTTGTTGGCACTTTCATGTTTCTTAATACAAGTGTGTACACCATCTTTCTGGGTTTAATTTGGACACTTTGTCTTTTAAGTTCTTTGTGATGACTGTAACAAGCCTTCTACCATCATGTTTCTGAATTACTATGAAAACCTCAAAGTCCTTGCTTACAATTGGTACGTTCTGATTTCTTGTAGGTTTCTTGTTGATGTCCTTTATCTTTCACTGATACTGTTCCAGGTACATACACTGAAATATTTTATTAGACAGCTGTTTAGGATTTGTCGTTTGTTTCCAATTTTGCTCGGATGCTTTATTCAACACTCTGATGCCACTCGGGGACACTGGAAAATTTTTTACACAATAGATGGGATATTCCACCTGGCCCAAGTGATGCTTGGCTCTGGCTTTCTCCACCCCTTTCTTTACGTCATCCAGTGTTGATGGCTGGCTATTTAACATTTTCCTTAGCACTGCAGCCCAAACCAGACCCTGGATTTCAAGTGGTGCCTCGTTCTAAGGATCAAAATATGTTTTCCTGAGATGCTGCGCCAGAACGTCCTTGTCCACTGTGTTGAGTCTTCTTCTCTTCGCTCCTTCTTCTTCTTGCTTCTTCTGCTTTGCTAAGGGTGCTGTTTCGCTCTCAGGTCATTCCATAGTTTCCCTAACGCTTGCTTCTCAATTCCTTAAACAAGCTTCTTTCGTTTTCTCAGAATCCTTATTTTTCCTTCCGATATCCTCCATTTGATGTTGGCGTCTGAATTTCTGAAGAAGAGTTTTCCCTTTGGTTCACTCAATTGGCATCAGTACGTATTGCACACACACCACACACACACACACACACACACACACACACACACACACACACACACACACACACACACACACACACACACACATACATATATAGACATATAGATATATAGATATATAAAGATATATGTAGATATATAGATATATATGTGCAGTGAGTGAAGACGGACAGACAAAAACTCTCACATATTCTGCTAACCAGCTGTTGTTTTTAAGGGACAGT
>JAPXFY010000013.1:5101531-5126847 GCA_030674185.1 Monoplex corrugatus | reverse complement strand
TTTGTCACAAATGTGAACAATAACCATTTACACCCAAAATGATGAAAACTTCAAGTGCCTGTGATAGACAAATAATCTCTAGGCATGTGAACAAAATACGGTTTTTCAAAGCTAGTTCTCCTTGACTAATACCATCCATACTTTTATCGCAGAAACGACTCATGTAGAAACAGGCCCATACATGTACTTCAGTCTGAGCCAAGATGTTGACAATGTCTAGCAAGGCAGATGAACTAGCCTATAGTGAAAGCTTAGGTTTAATCAACGTACAACCCCTCAAGTAGAAACAGGCCCTTACGGGTACTTCAATGTACTCCAGCATCAGGCAGCACAGCCATCCTCACACTTATGTACACAGTAAACGAGACAGTTAACCAATAGAGCCATCTGTATACGCAGCTCTGCTGGGACGTTTTCAAATATCGCCACTGTGGCCGAGAGCGGTCCATTGTTTCAGTGGACAAGTTCTGCCTGTTTGTCCACGTCAACCCCTCCTCCATGCATTCATTGATAGAAGAATATTCTAGAAGGTCATCTTAAGACAGGCGGGGTCAAGAGCCCCAGGTGTTCTGATCCACGCTTATAAATGAAAAGAAAAAATTACACAAGGAACACAGACCCACAGTGAAGATAGACACAGAGAGACAGAACGGTCAGTCAGTCACGGTTGTGTTAGGAGATGGACCACTCAACTTGGCAGAGGTGCTGAGCCTTTGGCAGAAACATGTAGTGAAGGTACGTTGATATTTTATTTCAATGTATGGTTTAGAGCTGATAGGCAGAGAAGTAGGATTGCGTTAGGACGTAGGCAAATAAGAATAAGAGGATGAATGATTATGCTTTCAGTTGAATATGTTTAATTAAAGAAACTATGTTGACTTGTAATGCTATGTGTGGACTGCTTTTGAAAGTTATTGCTAGTGTACTCAGTGCGTTTCTACTTCTCTCTCTTTCCTCCTTGTTATGTATGTGAGTTCTAAGTATAGAAACAACTCCTCTATAAACATCCCCAATTCAGCTACCTGTTATAGATGACAACACACAAACCCCTTCTTGCTATACTTTACATACTAACAGACTCCATGTGATTTATTTTTTGCAGAAAAAGATATATGTGCGTAGATGTGTATGTTTACGTGTGCATAGCCTATGTGTATGTGTGTGTGTGCGCCCACATCTGTTTGTGTGTGTGTGTGCGCGCGCGCGCGTGTGTGTCTGTGTGTGTGTGAGAGTGAGAGAGAACAAGGGAGACGGAGGGAATGAGAGAGGAGAGAAAGAGAGAGAGAGAGAGAGAGAGAGAGAGAGAGAGAGAGAGAAAGAGAGACAGACAGACAGAGGGAGCGTATGTGTGTGTCTGTGCGTACATGTGTACGCATGTACATGTTCTCTCTCACTCTGACATACACACAGACACACACAAAGACACACACACACACACACACACACACACACACACACACACACACACACACACACACACAAACACACACAACACACACACACACACCACACACACACACACACACACACACACACACACACACACACGCGCCGCGCGCGCGCGGGGCTCAAGATATTTTCGCATGGAATAGGATGTGAAGATAGTTTATCATGGAACAGGACGATGTATGAAATCACTGTAATAGTGAAGATTTGATATGAAGATATTTTTTCATGGAATAGGCCATGAAGATAGATAATCATGGACTAGAACATGGAGATAGTTATGAAGGAATAGGACATGAAAATAGCATATCATGGAACAGGACGATGTATAAAATCACAGTAATAGTCACGTCAGACTGATGTATGCTGATAAGTGACTGTGACTTTTATCATGGAACAGGACGATGTATAAAATCACTGTAATAGTCACGTCAGGCTGAAGTATACTGACAAGTGACTGTGACTTTTATCATGGAACAGGACGATGTATAAAATCACTGTAATAGTCACGTCAGGCTGAAGTATACTGACAAGTGACTGTGACTTTTATCATGGAACAGGACGATGTATAAAATCACTGTAATAGTCACGTCAGGGTGATGTATACTGACAAGTGACTCTGACTTTTATCATAGAACAGGACGATGTATAAAATCACTGTAATAGTCACATCAGGCTGAAGTATACTGATACATGACTGACTTTTATCATAGAACAGGACGATGTATAAAATATCTGTAATAGTCACGTCAGACTGATGTATACTGACACGTGACTGTGACTTTTATCATGGAACAGGACGATGTATAAAATCAGTGTAATAGTCACGTCAGGCTGATGTATACTGACAAGTGACTGTGACTTTTATCATGGAACAGGACGATGTATAAAATCACTGTAATAGTCACGTCAGACTGATGTATGCTGACAAGTGACTGTGACTTTTATCATGGAACAGGACGATGTATAAAATCACTGTAATAGTCACGTCAGACTGATGTATACTGACAAGTTACTGTGACTTTTATCATGGAACAGGACGATGTATAAAATCACTCTAATAGTCACGTCAGACTGATGTATACTGATGAGTGACTGTGACATTTATCATGGAACAGGACGATGTATAAAATCACTGTAATAGTCACGTCAGGCTGATGTATACTGATGAGTGACTGTGACTTTTATCATGGAACAGGACGATGTATAAAATCACTGTAATAGTCACGTCAGGCTAATGTATACTGATAAGTGACTGTGACTTTTATCATGGAACTGGACGTTGTATAAAATAACTGTAATAGTCACGTCAAGCTGATGTATACTGACAATTGACTGTGACTTTTATCATGGACAGGACGATGTATAAAATCAATGTAATAGTCACGTCAGACTGATGTATACTGACAAGTGACCGTGACTTTTATCATGGAACAGGACGTTGTATAAAATCACTCTAATAGCCACGTCAGACTGATGTATACTGATACGTGACTGTGACTTTTATCATGGAACAGGACGATGTATAAAATCACAGTAATAGTCACGTCAGACTGATGTATACTGACAAGTGACTGTGACTTTTATCACGGAACAGGACGATGTATAAAATCACTGTAATAGTCGTCAGGCTGATGTATACTGACAAGTGACTTTGACTTTTATTATGGAACAGGACGGTGTATAAAATCACTGTAATAGTCACGCTGGGCTGATGTATGCTGTCAAGTGACTGTGACTTTTATCATGAAACAGGACGATGTATAAAATCACAGTAATAGTCACGTCAGGCTGATGTATACTGACACGTGACTGTGACTGTTATCATGGAACAGGACGATGTATAAAATCACTGTAATAGTCACATCAGGCTGAAGTATACTGATACATGACTGACTTTTATCATAGAACATGACGATGTATAAAATATCTGTAATAGTCACGTCAGACTGATGTATACTGACACGTGACTGTGACTTTTATCATGGAGCAGGACGATGTATAAAATCACTGTAATAGTCACGTAAGGCTGAAGTATGCTGACAAGTGACTGTGACTTTTATCATGGAACAGGACGATGTATAAAATCACTGTAACAGTCACGTCAGGCTGATGTATACTGACAAGTGACTGTGACTTTTATCATGGAACAGGACGATGTATAAAATCACTGTAACAGTCACGTCAGGCTGATGTATACTGACAAGTGACTGTGACTTTTATCATAGAACAGGACGATGTATAAAATCACTGTAACAGCCACGTCAGACTGATGTATACTGACACGTGACTGTGACTTTTATCATGGAACAGGACGATGTATAAAATCACTCTAATAGTCACGTCAGGCTGATGTATACTGACAAGTGACTGTGACTTTTCAGAACATGCAACACGGACAGAGACAGCTGAGGACAACACGTGATGGTTGGATGCTGGTGGAACAGGCAAGAAGTCCAGAATGTATTGTCATCATTTGGAGATCTGTGAGTGATTCGTTCTACTTTTTGGTTGGTTGGTTGGTTGGTTGGTTGGTTGGTTGGTTGGTTGGTTGGTTGGTTTCTTTTGTTTGTTTGTCTGTTTGTTAAATTTCAATCATATACGTATTTTACTGCTAGATATGGTCCGCATTATGCCACTCTTGCCTGGCAGTCGCGAATGAACGTACACACTCGCGAGCGCATACACGCACACACGCACATGCGCACACATAAACATACACGCACGTACGCGTGCGCGCGCGCACACACACACGTGCTACATAAGTCCATTGCAGTGGAGGTTGAAACAAATGTCATCACAGAGGACTGAGGTGTGCAGACCTAGCTATGTCTGGAAATCTTTTTGTTTGGTGGCTTTCATAAGTGTCCCTTGCTGCTTGACCTTCCCAAACCATTCCTGCCAGGAGAAATGGTGCAAGCACGTAGCGATAAAAGTAGCGTTACTACGTGAAGCAAACTCAAGGGAAGACACTGCTTATTTCTGTGTATCTAGAAGTTTGTCGGTGTTACTCCCATTGCCAGTTAAAGCAGAAATATCTGATGACCAGTAATCCAGAGATGGCAGGGAAAGGGTGCAGGGTTTAAACAAATAAAACAGAAAACGGCAGCAGCAGCAGAAGCAACAACAACAACAACAACAACAACACAACAAAACAACACCAACAACACCAACACAACAACAACAACCATAAATCGTATTGACCACGGTGGCATCAGAAGCACAATCACAACTGATAGGTTTTTCTTACGTCCAGCTTTTACCCATGCAAGAACTGCACACAAATCACATGAAAACAACAGAATATTGCAAACCTGAAATACCAGCAGTTGCAAGTAAAGCAAAAAGAAAGTATTGGAGTTAAGACTTTGTTTGAGAGAGACTCAATGTACTCGACAATTGCACATATGTTCCAGCCGAATCTGCCAGCGAATATATGGCCGACTGTGTGATCCTGCAGAGATTGCTATGTGCTGGCAAGGTCTTGAAATGGGGAAGTTGGAGGGACCAATAAAACTCTGACACCACCAGAATGATAGCAACATTAAGACAGACAGCTTACTGACCAGTCTGTATTGTTCCTGGCTGATAACAACATTAAGACAGACAGCTTACTGAGCAGTCTGTATTGTTCCTGGCTGATAACAACATTAAGACAGACAGCTTACTGACCAGTCTGTATTGTTCCTGGCTGATAACAACATTAAGCTTACTGACCAGTCTGTTGTTCCTGGCTGATAACAGCATTAAGACAGACAGCTTACTGAGCAGTCTGTATTGTTCCTGGCTGATAACAGCATTAAGACAGACAGCTTACTGAGCAGTCTGTATTGTTCCTGGCTGATAGCAACATTAAGACAGACAGCTTACTGACCAGTCTGTACTGTTCCTGGCTGATAACAACATTAAGCTTACTGACCAGTCTGTTGTTCCTGGCTGATAACAGCATTAAGACAGACAGCTTACTGACCAGTCTGTGTTGTTCCTGGCCGATAACAACATCAAGACAGACAGCTTACTGACCAGTCTGTATTGTTCCTGGCTGATAACAACATTAAGACAGACAGCTTACTGAACAGTCTGTATTGTTCCTGGTTGATAACAACATTAAGACAGACAGCTTATTGACCAGCCTGTATTGTTCCTGGCTGATAGCAACATTAAGACAGACAGCTTACTGACCAGTCTGTATTGTTCCTGGCTGATAGCAACATTAAGACACACAGCTTACTGACCAGTCTGTATTGTTCCTGGCTGATAGCAACATTAAGACAGACAGCTTACTGACCAGTCTGTATTGTTCCTGGCTGATAGCAACATTAAGACAGACAGCTTACTGACCAGTCTGTATTGTTCCTGGCTGATAGCAACATTAAGACAGACAGCTTACTGACCAGTCTGTATTGTTCCTGGCTGATAACAACATTAAGCTTACTGACCAGTCTGTATTGTTCCTGGCTGATACAACACTGAACATAGAGCCACATGCCTGATACAACACTGAACACAGAACCACATGCCTGATACAACACTGAACATAGAGCCACATGCCTGATTAACACAGGAAGCTTTCAAAGTATGGTAGGGGCGTGTAATCCTCGCCTCACTCTCTCACCTTTATTTTCTTTAATTTTTGTGGACCTCAGTTGCATGTAGGTACAAGATGCAATTTTTGTCTTTGTTTTTTACTGTTGCACATGTCGTTCTTTTTTCATGCTCCCCATTATTATTTGCTTGTTTTTTTATGTTTTTTCCACTGCTTTTTCAGCATACTACACTTATACACACTTTAAAACATTATCATTCGCACAATATAGATTACAGTCTGTAGAATGCACAATTTTGACATTCTCTCCCCCACCCCCTTTTCTTTCTTTCTTTCTGCCTCTCACTCTCCCACTCTCCCACTCTCCCATCTCTTTCCCTCCAGTCATACCTGAAGGGAAGGGTATAGGGTGTATATGTTCTTGATAGATTCTATTCTGAAATAAGGTTATCGTATGATGTACCACAAGGTTCAGATCTAGGTCATATCTTATTTTGTATCTCTATCAACGACTTACTCTTATGTATAACATCACACTCTGTTGAACGTCACATGCTTGCTAATAACACCACTCTAAATTGCTTCTGTGCCTCTTCATGAGTGGTGTAATGATACAACTGCAGGGCAGAAAATGAAGCATCAGCAGCAACAACAACAAAAACAACAATAGTATGGTTTTGAATGACTTTAAGAAAGGCTCTTGGACCATTCCTGTTTATGGACAGCTTTTCTATCAGTCATGCATGATGTCTGATAGTGAAATATGTTTTGGTTTCTGACGTGGAGAAGGGATCTTATTGAATGACTGACAATTTCGTTACCATATCAACTATTGTCCTGGATGTTAATGACAGACAGTATCGTTCCCATATCAAATGTTGTCCTGGGCGTTAATGGTAGACAATGTCGTTGCCACATCAATTGTTGTCCTGGGTGTTAATGACAGACAATATCGTTCCCATATCAAATGTTGTCCTGGGTGTTAATGGTAGACAATATCGTTGCCATATCAAATGTTGTCCTGGGTCTTAATGGCTGACAATATCGTTGTCACATAAACTGTTGTCCTGGGTCTTAATCTTGACAGTATCATTACCACATCAAATTTTGTCTTGGGTGTTAATGGGTGACGATATCAATCCTGCTGATAATACAGTCACCACATCAACTGTTGTCCTGGGTCTTAATGGCTGACATTAGCAACTCAAAGCTAAAGTTGGATCAGACCACAGTTCATGGCCAGATTGACTCAGACACTTTGGCATTGGCATGATGAACAACAACGGCCAGAGATTGCTGGAGCTCTGCTCCTGCCGCAAACTGTGCATCACCAACACGAAGTTCAAGACAAAGCCTCGCCACGATGTCTCTTGGACACACCTAAGGTCAAGATTATCTATTGGTATACATTGGAATCGACCATCAACAGAACATGGTTTTGTCACCGAGACAAATACAAGAGTGGTGCAGGGAGAGAGGTAAATCACATTGCATCACCTTTATAAATGTCCTCAAGGTCTCTGATCTTGTCAGCAAGATGCTTGCTCAATATTTGTGGCAAGTTTGACTGTCTGTTCATACTCCTGAACATCGTGACCTTGACTTAGTGATTAGCGATGGTTTGTTTAAGATGTTTGGCACGATTGGATGTCTGTCCACGATCCTAAAAATGTCTGGTTCGCAGTCCATGTTAGCTCTTTGTAATCGTTATGGGAGTGTCACTGTTTTTAAGGCTCCATTGACTCACACCCGCCCATTTCAAGACTTATGCAGTGTACAGGTTTGCATATAGGCTGAACAATTCTGAGTTGTGTGGAGCTTATGTGAAATTCTCCGAATATGATGAATCCTTGAACGAACCCTACACACTGAATGTAAAATCTTTCTAGGATGATATGAAGAGGTCCATTGTGTGGGACAATTACAATCTAAATCATTCAACTTTCGCATCAGAGTAAAAGAGGGATGTGCTTTTGCTCTGACACTTTTGGGGATCTTTTTGCTGACCTCACCTCCTGAACACTTAAACAGTTCAAGGAGGGGATCTACTTCCATGCAAGCTCAAACAGAATATATTCATTTTGTCATGAGTGAACGTCAAAACAAAAAGTTCGTGAGATTATTTCAGAGATCGCTTGTTTCCTGATGGTGCAGCAGTTGTAATCCATTAAGAAGTCAGTCTCTGTCAGCTTCTTAATCGCTTCTCCAGGGAATATAAGACAGTTGGATTAATAGTCAGTTTCTAGAAGACCAATGTGATGTGCTCAGTTTTCCCCAGATCAGTATAGACCGTTATGACCTTGAGGCTGCTACTGAATGTACTTACTTGGGCTTCACCATAACCGACAACATCTACCCTGACGCTGAACTGGACAATTATAACGGGAAACCCTTCATTATGTTTGTCAAAGTGACAAACAATGTATTATCGAACCAGAAGTTAACAGAACACAACAAAGTACGAGTCTACAAAACCTGTGTTTGAGCATTCCGTTTTATGCGATGTCTTTATCAATCATCCTTAACATTTCAGGCAGGCACAAGGTCTCCTACAGAGAGCTTCTTCAAAGATTTCATAACCGTCATTGCCCACACTCCTGGAACGGCGACGTCTCCACTGCCTTGCTGGTATATGTCACATGGAAAACGAACAGATCTCTATTGATGTCAGCCAAGGCCACCTTGCATCAGGAAAAATACTGCCTGGTCGCCCATAGCTACGATTCAAAGATCTGTTAAGATGGACCTGAAGTTACCAGACATCACTACCAACACCTGGGTATTCTACACACAACACACAAGCTTCAGAAACCAGATGGAGCACAGTGGACTCAACATCTGTAAGAAGAGACAACTGTTGTACACAGAAGACAAACAGGAGTCAAGCAAATCATCCAGTAAGAGACGTTATCTGTGAATATTGCCATAGAGACTGCCTATCTTGTGTGGGACTATTCACACACTATAAACATTGTTTCAGTGTCATGAGATGTTTCCAAGAGCTCTAGCATCAACAGTTGTTGTTGTTGTGTGAGTGAAGTAAGATCACTTATATAAGATTGATATGGAGTGTACAGAGGAGTGAAGCGTATAGAGGAGTAAAGTGTACAGAGGAGTAAAGTGTACAGAGGAGTACAGTGTACAGAGGAGTGAAGCGTGCAGAGGAGTGACGTGTACAGAGGAGTAAAGTGTGAAGAGGAGTGAAGCGTGCAGATGAGTAAAGCGTACAGAGGAGTAAAATGTGAAGAGGAGTGAAGCGTACAGAGTAGTAAAGTGTACAGAGGAGTAAAGTGTACATATGAGTGAAGTGTACAGAGGAGTAAAGTGTAAGAGGAGTGAAGCGTACAGAGGAGTAAAGTGTACAGAGGAGTAAAGTGTACAGATGAGTGAAGGTACAGAGGAGTAAAGTGTACAGAGGAGTAAAGTGTGAAGAGAGTGAAGCGTACAGAGGAGTAAAGTGTACAGAGGAGTAAAGTGTGAAGATGAGTGAAGTGTACAGAGGAGTAAAGTGTACAGAGG
The DNA here is from genome assembly GCA_030674185.1 of Monoplex corrugatus. NCBI lineage: Eukaryota > Metazoa > Mollusca > Gastropoda > Littorinimorpha > Ranellidae > Monoplex > Monoplex corrugatus. The sequence goes on along the minus strand of JAPXFY010000013.1, from coordinate 5,117,336 downwards.
AGTAAAGTGTACAGATGAGTAAGTGTAAGAGGAGTGAAGCGTGCAGAGGAGTGAAGTGTACAGAGAGTAAAGTGTACAGAGGAGTAAAGTTGAAGAGGATGTGAAGCGTACAGAGGGAGTGAAGTGTACAGAGGAGGTAAAGTGTACAGAGCAGTAAAGTATACAGAGCAGTAAAGTGTACATATGAGTAACGTGTATAGGTGAGTAACGTGTACAGATGAGTAAAGTATACAGACGAGTAACGTACGCATATGAGTAACATGTACATGTGAGTACGTGTATATATAGTAACCTGTGCATAGGCATAACTTTACATATGAGTAACTTGTACAGATGAGTAACGTGTACAAATGAGTAACGTGTACATACGAGTAAAGTGTACAGAGGAGTGAAGTGTACATAGTAGTAAAGTGTACAGAGGAATAAAGTGTACATATGAGTAACGTGTACATAGGAGTGAAGTGTACAGAGGCATAAAGTGTACAGAGGAGTGAAGTGTACAAAGGAGTAAAGTGTACAGATGAGTAAAGTGTACAGATGAGTAACGTGTACAGATGAGTAACGTGTACAGTGGAGTGAAGTGTAGTAGTAGTAGTAGGCCTCCTTCGGTCATGGCTGACTATGGATAAAGTACATCCGACCTAATGTCTAGTTGGGCTGTCTGCTTGGTCCAAGCAGCGTCGCCTGTGACTGTAGAGACCAATGCGAGAGAGGCAGTCTCTGTCGCAGCAGTCGCATGTGTATGCTGATGCTGTTCTGTTGGCTGTCGTCCATTTTCTGCGAGTTCGCTTTTCTGCTGCAGCAGCTGACAGTTTGTCCTCACCAATCCGCAGCTGTCTCTTGAGAATGCTTCTACAGATGTTGCGGTCGTCTGTGAGATCCTCCCAGGACTCAGTGTTGATCTCAAGCGCCTTCATGTCATGTTTGCAAACGTCTTTGTATCTCAGCTGTGGGCAGCCAGTTTTTCTGCCCTGTGGCAAGCTCACCATAGACGATATCTTTTGGGATGCGACCATCTTCCATGCGGCGAACGTGGCCCAGCCTCAGGATGGTATACATGGTTGGGAGGCCAGCGTGGGTCAGGACTTCGGTGTTGGTCGCCTTGTCTTGCCAGGAAATGCCGAGTATGCGCTGTAGGCTTCTCAGGTGGAAGGTATTGATCCTTTTCTCCTGGTGAGCATGTGTGGTCCATGAATCGTGCCATACAGCAAGGTGCTGAAGACACAGGCGTTGTATACAGCCATCTTTGTCTTCGTGGTCAGCTTGGGATTTGTCCACACCCTTTGTGTGAGGTGGGCTAGTGTTGTGGCTGCCTTCCCGATCTTCTTGTCGATCTCTGTGTCAGAGAGGTTATCGGTGATGATGGACCCAAGATAGGTGAATTGATGGATGGCTTCAAACTCGTAGTCATCGATGGTGATGTCTGGTGGAGATGGCGTGTCTTGGCCCAGGACGTTTGTCTTCTTAAGACTGATAGTCAGACCATAATCTTTGCAGACCTGGGAGAAGTGGTCCATTAGTGACTGCAAGTCCCATTGAGTGTGGGTCACAACTGCAGCATCGTCGGCAAATATCATGTCTCTGATGAGGGCTTCACGGACCTTTGTCCTTGCTCTGAGGCAGGCTAGGTTGAAGAGCCTGCCATCTGATCTGGTCCGCAGGTAAATCCCTTCTTGCACTGTGCTGAATGCATGCCTCAGGAGGAGAACAAAGAAGATTCGAAAGAGGGTTGGGGCCAGGACGCAGCCTTGTTTCACACCGATGCGTACTTCGAAGGGCTTGGAGAGGTTTTCATTGAACTGCACCGTCCCTTTCATGTTGGAGTGGAAGGACTCAATTAAGCTGTGCAGTTTGGTGGGGGAGGGGCAGCCGATCTTTCAGAGAGCCCTGAAAAGGCCATCTCTGCTGACTAGGTCAAAGGCCTTGGTGAAGTCAACGAATGCCACATACAGGGGCATCCGCTGCTCCCTGCATTTCTCCTGGATTTGACGGAGGAAAAGACCATGTCTACCGAGGATCTATATCTCTCCGCTCGAAAACCACACTGTGATTCCGGGTAGACGCGTTCAGTCAGTTTCTGCAGGCGGATTAGGAAGACCCGAGCATAGACTTTGCCAATAATGCTGAGGAGCGAGATACCTCTGTAGTTGTTGCAGTCGCTCCTTTCGCCCTTGTTTTTATACAGGGTGAAAATCTTGGCGTCCCTCATGTCCTGCGGTACAGCTCCCTCATTCCAACACTGACAGAGGACTGCGTGAATTCCGTCGTTGCTAGGTGCCTTGCCTGATGCCAGGCTATCAACGGCCTTGCTGAGTTCGTCCACAGTTGGCTCTGCGTCAAGTTCTTCCATGACTGGCATGCACTTGATGGCATCAAGGGCTGAGGGGGACACCATGTTCTCTGTGGAGTAGAGGTCGGAGTAGTGTTCCGCCCATTTCTCCATCTGTTGGCTAGGATCGTTGATTACTTCCCCAGTGGAAGATTTGGGGGGGGGGGGGGTCTTGCTCTGTGTTGGTCCCAGTGCCTTCTTGATGCCATCATATATTCCTTGGATGTTGCCTCTTTCAGCAGCACTCTGTATCTCTTCGCTGAGCTCTGCCCAGTACTCGTTTGCACAGCGCCTGGCATTAAGCTGAACCTTACTCCTGACAGCCCTGAGGATTTGCAGGTTCTTCTCACTGGGTGACCGCTTACACTCGGTGAGTGCAGCGCACTTGGCCTCAATATTGGGAGTCATCTCTGATGATGTGGCCTCAAACCAGTCGTGGGACTTCACAGTTTTCTTCCCAAAGGTGGCCATAGCAATGCGGTGCGTGGTGTCTCGTAGCGTTTCCCATCTCTCTGTGGCAGAGTCTCTGGGCTGCAATGCATCGTATTCTCTCTCAAAGGTCACTGCGAACTGTTCTACAAGATCTGGCTGAGACATATTGCAGACGTTGATGCGAGGGTTCCCTTGTTTCTTTAAGCAGTGGAACTTTTTTGGTTGCAGCTTGTCCCCCCTCTCCACCTCGCTGACAGATCCAAAGGAACAGCAGGGCTGTTACGTTTTGGTGCCAGCGTGGCCGCAGGAGCTCCTGGAAAGTGACAAAGTTTGCCATCCAACCGCCTTAGGGGCCACACACCGGATTTACTGTCAGGGTTTACTCCTAAGGAAGTAAAGTGTACAGAGGAGTAAAATGTATAGGAGTACATAGTACAGAGCAGTAAAGTGTACAGAGCAATAAAGTGTACAGATCAGTGAAGTATACAACGACGTTCTGTGGAAGTACCACACACCATAGTTTACATAGTGAGTCATAAGCAAACTGTCATGGTCGAAGATGGCTGTGTTGGTGTTTGTGTTTTTAACTAGTCCTTCTCAATTCACACTCATTCACAACATACATATACTGACATCATCACTATATACCGGTAATCTTCTTACTGAATGCAAATTGTTTAGCCCACACTGTGCAGGCAGTATCTTGCTGCACAGTCTGCATGGTCTGTCTTTAGTGGGCTGGTTGTTGTCATGTTTCCAAAAGCCAACCATTGACATGGCCTACAGGATCTTTAGTGCAGATGTTTGATATCTTGCATGCGTATACACACAAAGGGGTTTCAGGCACTGGCATGTTTGGACACATGTTGACCTGAGACATCTGAAAATCTCGACTAAGCAGAGCTGTCATGGTGGATTGAGCCTCGGACCTTCCAAATGGAACCCTGACATTTATCCAGTTGAGTAACACACCCATCCCTTCTTCAATTCCGACAGTGTATGTTTACTTTTTCCTGGATCATTATCGCAATATTGATACAATACCAAACCAAAAGCAGACTCAAACAATCGTATCATTAATATATGAGGATGATTGGCACGTAATACAGTACAAACCAGGACTGGATTTTCTCAAACTGTCACATTTAGAAAAAATAACAGCATGTGGTACGAAAGTGATCCCTATGGAGAATTGTTAAACCAAAGAAGAAAAATTCTCATGCTGGTGTTACTGTGATCAATCATTCAGGACTGAGGAACACGAATTGTGGTAACCCAGGTTGTTCTTAGCATTCTTGACCATGACATGATCAAAGAAACAAACCAAGAGGGCAAAACGCTATATTGTTGTATGGTATGTCTTCCAGCCTGTCATATAGTCTCTAAAATGTCAGTGTTGGATTGCAGCCATTGCATAAGTTTGGCTTCGTGTAATTTTTTCCGCTTTTCTACCAAAGTGTTGAACGTATAGACAAACGGATTTAGAGCAGAATTCAAAGGCAGCACAAAAATAGCCAAGGTCACGTTTACGTCTCCAGGGATGGGAACATCAACCAACGCCAAAAGTCCACACAATCCAACAGGAAACCAGCACATGAAGTCTGTTACAGCAACAGTAATTAACCGCCGTGCTATGGCTGTGTCCTGTGACACTTTGGTAGTTTTGGATGTCAAGGCATTTTTCTGTATTGACCAGTAAATGATGGCTTGACCAGCTGAAACAAATAAAGTTAAAAACAATCATAACACTGAAAGAATAAACCCATCCATGGAACTGTCGCCCCATAATTGGCAGTGGAATACATATTCCTGTCTGACTATAGAAGTGCCAGTGTGATGTCACTGAAAGTAAAGGAAACAAGGCAAGAAACCAACCAACAAACCAAGTCAACACACAAGCCACTGATGCTGATGTTTTCTCAAACCGTAAGGAGCTGAAAGGAAAACGAAGGACAATGAAGCGATCAAGCGTTATAAGCCAGATCATTAGAGCTGATACTTCACTGGACAACAGAGACAGAAAACCAGCCACTTTACAAGCAACACTGGTCATCCAGGTCTCATCATAGTGGAGGTATTTACCATGGAATAGTTCGTCGGCCAATCCAATGATAGCAATGTAAACACCCATCAGAAAGTCAGCCATTGTCAGGTTCGTGACAAAAACACCGAAGCCACTTGAAGAGCTCTTCTTCCTTACATACAAACGTGCCACAAAACAGAAAACGTTACCCATCAATGACAGACAGCTGATCAACCAGAGAAACACACGGTACATTTCTGACTGCAGTAAATCTTTACATGATGAAATGACATTATGGGGGGCATAGCAGAAAGAAGAATCAAAATCATCAGGCAGTATTTCATCACAACATAATTTATAGTTCTGTGTTGAAATGATATGAAGATGGAAAACACTTTTGAAAATGTCTGGTGAAAAGTTTTTACAGGACTTCCGTCCATGTACAGTTTAGCTAGCTGTGGAGTGAACTGAAAACCAGTAGAACTGATCGTGCGGATAGTAGTGAAAGAAAAGTTAAGTTTCCTCAATTGGGAAAACTTTGACAGAACGTTGGAGTCAAACTTTGTGAGTTTGGTATGGGACAGATCTATTGCTGTTAGCGTGTTTTGATGAGTTACAGATGGGAGATACGTATAAAGTGAAGTAACAGGGTTGTTTGATAAGGACAGTGTCTGTAGATTTTCTAGACCAACAAAATGGTCATGTTGACATGCTGCAGATGGTTACCTGAGAGATCAAGAAACTTCAGATTGACCAAACGTGTGTCAGGAATGACAGTCAAAGAGCAGTGGGCAAGACTCAGTTGAATCAGATAGGTGTGCTTACTCACATCAGACAGAGTCAGACCTGAACCTGTGGCATTTAAATATCGGAGCCATGGAAACACTGAGGCAGGGAAAGGCTGGACACACAGAAAAGTGTAACCTTGACATAGACATCCCACAGGACAGGTCACATCACACGCCATCTCATCATCATGCAGTGGGCAGTGAGGCCAGCTATCACACAAGTGGTCATCATGAACACAAATTGTAGAAGATCTGCATCGGAAGAATCCAGGACATGTTACTTGATTGCAATCTTCTTCGTCCTCGTGGTCCATACAGTCATACATTCCATTACATCGTGTGTACAGAAAGACAGTCATTGAACGTACCAGTACAACGATAATGAGTGTCAGGACAGGACCAGTTAGATTTCATTGGGGTTGAAGAGAAATAGTTGTAACCATCAAACTTGATGATGGCTGGAGAAGGAAAACGTTGTGTCCAGTCTGTTTTTTCATGTATAGATCTAAAGCAATTGTTTTCATCAGATGTGTCCAGACAATGGAACGCTCGGTCACAGATGTTGTCATAGGACACACACTGACCATTAGTGCAGGTAAACATACTGACACAAGGAGGATGTTTACAGAAGAATGCATCACTTTTATCAGGACAATCATATCTAAAGTCACATACCAGAGTGTAAGACAGCGTAGTGACACCATCATCACACATATATCTAGGGTCTGAAGTGACCTGATGATCTGTTGAATTAAACCCACCATGTGCATATGACATGTGGCTGTGAAAACCACACATTGCTCCAATATCAAGCTCCGAGTTTTGTGGACACGTACGTAAATTAAAAGATGTACAAAACTTGGATCTAAACTCCGTACAAGGTTTGTTGTATGTGACACACACTTTTTGCCCACTCTCACTGGTTGACCATGTTGGCTTACTCAGAGAGTGGTAAAGAACAGTCCTGTCATGGCTAACGATATTCTGTCTGTACATGTTAGACAGCAACATGTCACCAGAATACAATCCAATCCAAACCTCTTCTGACACAATCAATTGTCGTTTGGTCAGATTCTGAATTGTGGTATACCAGTCAATGTCGCATTTAGGCATTCCCAGAGTGCCCCTACAGAACTGCAATACTGATGAGCTCTTTGATCAGCAGGTCTTTCAGAACTGTCAGATTTACGTAGAACATTACTGCTGATGATTTTGTAGCAATGGCCACATAATGGCACTCCACCCTGACAGTCAGAATTGCTATAGGGACAGTGTTCTGTTTCATCCTGTCCATCTTCACATTCTATCCTCAGGTTACAGTCCAGGTGGTGTTGAAAGCTGGAATAGTGGTCCACTGAACAGTTAAACAAACCACTGGGTAGCTGTTGAGGTGTTTTCTCTTCAGGATGAAAGGAGAAGAACAGTTGGAAACACTTTTTACCCATACAATGCCGAGAGCAAGGCGAAACATAAAGTACGATTTTTTTAGCCTTGTATACTTGAACCAGGTGTCGAATGTCATATAAAAAATCACTGATTTTTTGTCTCAGAAAATTGTTGTTGCCATAAATAGATAGGGAGACAATTTGTATGCTACATTCAGGTCTTTCTATGCTGATCATGACTACATGTCTGACTGGGATGGATATAGTGTTATTTGCATCGAAAGAACCTGGACTGTTTACATTGTCATCAGCTGTCATATATCCAGATGATAGTGACGTCATTACAATGTGGTAGAGTGCAGAAGGGGGTGGAGGGATTGGTGGCAGCATATTATGATTGTCTGGTTTTATGTTATTCTTTTGTGGTGAAACAAACAAACAGACAGAAATGGATATACAACTGAACATAAGAAAAAGGAAGGAAAAACACAAACATTTTGGAAACATTTTTGTCCTTACCCTTGCTAACAGATCTGCAAAAGTGTAACAATGATTATGTGGCCTTCTGTACTTGATCTAGATATAGAGATGTAAAGTGTTGTCATTATAGATATCGAGATAAATGTTCATGGAGGATTTTGAAGAGAAAGCATTGGCTTCTTTCCACTCCCCACCACGATACTGGGGGCGCTACGTAGACGACACCATGACTATCCTCCCCCAGCAACTGGTCGAACAGTTCACAGAACATCTGAACAACCAACACCCAGCCATCAAATTCACGAGGGAAGTGGAACAGAACAACTCCATAGCCATGCTGGACACCCTCATCACCAGAACTGATGGCATTCTATCCTTCTCGGTCTACCGTAAACCAACTCATACGGACCAATATTTACAGTTCGACAGCCACCAGCCCCTTGAACACAAACTGGGAGTGATTCGAACCCTTACCCACAGAGCTAACACCATATGCAGTACCCAAGAGGCCAAAGACAAGGAGACAAACCACCTGAAAAAAGTGCTCACCATCTCGGGCTACAAAAAGTGGGCCTGGAACAGCCCGGGAGGCAGGAAATCCAACACCGCATCCCAACAGCCAGTGAAACAACACCAGCGCAAGGGACACATCACCATCCCATACGTAGGAGGTGTGAGTGACGCTCTGTCCAGAAAGATCAGAAAACTGGGGGTGGCTGTACATTCCAAACCTTCCAACACCATACGCAGCCAGCTGGTCACCCCCAAGGACAAAACCAGCAAACTCGACAAAGCTGGCATTATATACAGAATAGACTGCCAGGACTGTAACCAACATTATGTCGGTGAAACTGAACGCCCCCTTCAGAAGAGACTAACAGAACACAAGAGGGACTCTTCTCCAGTAGGAGCTCACCTACACGCCGAAAAACATCAATTCAGTGCGGACAATGTCAACATCCTGGACAGAGAAAATAAGTGGTTCCAGCGAGGAGTCAAGGAGGCCATCTACATCGCAGCCACCAACCCCCCGCTCAACAGGGACCGGGGCCGTTACACCCTGCCCCCGGTGTACCATTCTCTTATTCGATCTCGTGAACTGGGTTCATCCCATGTTCGCGAGATCTGAGTAGAGATTCACGCAGACAGCATTAGAGCGCTGACGAAGATGGCGAGAACGCCAACGAAAGCTACGGAACTGTGAGTAGCGATTTTTACACTGTTGGGAGACCTTGTTCTTCAAAATTGGTAGCATTATGAGATAAATGTTGATATTGTTGCAATCAGCCATGTCTTTGTTTAGCATGCAAGAATATTTACAGCTTAGATAGATAAGACAATATTTTCCTTGCTTTTGTTAACGTCATTTGTGATAAACCAGATGGTAGTGTGGTTTCTAAGAAGAATGTTGGGAGTTCTATGGACAGCAAAGAAAACAAACGAGACTGTCTTGATGGAGGCAGACACAAGTAATCACTCATAAGGAAGATTAGGAAAAGACAGGCAACATTTATAAGCCATTTTATGAGGAAGGGGGATTTGGAGCACCTGGTCACAATGGGAAAGCTGGAAGGAAAGAGAGCACCAGGTAGACCCAGGGAGAAAATGCTGGACGGACTTGCAGAGTGGCTGGGGACGAGGAGATGGGGGAGATGCTGGGGGCGACGAGAGATAGAGACAGATGGAAGTCCATGATCGCCAACGCCATGCGGCAGGGCACCTCATGATGATGATGAGTGCTGTCATGACAACCAGCAAGCAATACATAGGTGGTTGTAGCACCCTGTAATTATGTCCCTTCCATTATGAATCAAATGGACAAGGAAACTTGTGTACGAATAAAGGTAATAATGAAAGGTGGAGAAATGTAGGTAAGTATTCATGCTTCTGAAATGATTTGACTCAGTTGGTGTTCAAGAGCATCAATATTTTTATCTGTACATGGTCTGCAGTTTCCATACACACAAGTGGGCGTGTTTGGCTTTTTCTCCCTAACATGGTTTGAATGGCAGAGGTAGAGGTATTGGGCAATGATGTTTTCGTAAGCTATTGACCTCTGAAATGGATTTAGGATTTTGAATGTGTTTACTTGATGTTCTGCACGTTTATGCACTCGACGGGAGAGCAGTCTATGGTAGATTTCCACGTATGCTAACCTGGAAGATCTGAAATATCTACACCCATATCCCACTTGAATATGTGGTAAGAGCCTTTGAATCCTGAAAACAATGGCTGGTAACATATTGAATAATGTTGTCTGATATGTGTGTCAAATGGCTGATGTGATGCGTCTAGTGTGTTAGCTAGTGACTCTGTGCTTGTCACCTCTCGCTTTCAGCCTGCACTGCTGGTTAGCACTGCTGCTTGCAGCTATGCCAAAAGGAGTGTAAACATGCATAAGTCTCTCCCTGTCAGTACATAGCCTCTCCATCAGCAAGCCTACACTGTGCCTCTTCGTGGCGACATGTGGTAATTGATCACCTTATGGACTCAGGTTAAAACTCGAAGGATTCGGAGGAGGTCTGGCCCCCAGACATGCAGCACGCAGGCCGACCGGCGTGTGGACATACCCTGGTGCCCATGAACCAGACCCCCAGCCATGGGTAAGTAGCACCACTGCATTGTGGTTATCTCAAGGGAGAATAAGGCAAAGGGAGTAAACCCTGAAAGAAAAATCACCCCTACTGCCTTGTAGGTTGTCGTGGGAACCAGCGATCACACTAAAAAATACACAAATTGCAATATGGAATGTGAGGACATTGCTGCAAAAGGGAAAACTAGAAAATGTTAAGATTGAGGTGCAAAGGCTTAACATCAATATTTCAGGATGGGTGGAAGTGAGATGGAAGGGGGCAGGCATGATAACATCAGGCGAGCATACAATGATATGTTCTGGTGGAAACACACATGAAAGAGGAGTAGGAATCATGATAGAAAGGGACAAGTCAAAGCAGTTAAGAAATACTGGGCTGTGTCAGACCGAGTTTTGCTGTTAAACTGAATGGTAGTATCTGATATCAATATCATCCAGGTATTAGCACCAACATCTGCGAGTATCGGGACGAACTTGACAACTAGTACGCAATATTAGAGATGGCCAAGGTTCAATGCAAATCACAGGTAGTTACAATAATAATGGGAGTTGTAATGCTAAAATGGGACAGGATAGGGTAGAGGATATAGTTGGACTTCATGGCCTTGGTACACAAAATGAAAGGGGAGAGAAATTTGTGGAATGGGCACAGATGAATGAGTTCATAGAAGGAAACACCTGGTTTGAGCAGCCTAACAGAAAAAAAGTGGACTTGGATAAGTCAAGGAGATAATATAAAAATCAAATTGACTACATCCTGATCAACACAAGATTTAGAAATTCTTTGCTGACAGCAAAAGCATTACCAGGGGCAGACTGCAACAGTGACCACAATTCTGTCATGGGAAGATTTAAAGGCTGAAACTGAGGAAAAGAAAAAGACCAAAAGTAACATCAAACTAAATCTTGGACTCTTAAATACAGATGACGCGACCCGTAAAATAAAGCAGTGTAGGCCCTACATTTTCAAAACAAATTCAGAGCTCTGGAAGACGTTTTAGACAGTGAGGAAAAGTGGACAAAGTTGAGAAACTCGATAAATGTAGCTAGTGAAGATCTCCCTAGAGTAGATAGAAAAGTAAAGATAAACTGGATGACGCTTGAAGGAAGAACGGAGGAAGGCAGGAAAACAAAGGGAAAGGAGGAAATAAACAGGAAGATAAACAAAGAAATCAAGAATAGGTGCAATGAAGCTAAGGAAGCTTGGCTGAAAACAAAGTGCAAAGAGATAGGAAACTGACACAAAACAGATCCTCACGGTATGCACAGAAAAATTGAAGAAATTGCCCACAGGAAAAAGACGTGCACATCAACTGGTTGCTTAAAATCAAAAGATGGTACGTCACCATGGAAAAAATACACAATATTAGACAGATGGGGAGAGTAGATTAAAGACCTTTTGATGATGACAAAAACGAAGAATACATTATAAAGAATAACTTTGAAGGACCACCCATAATGAAAGATGAAGTTAGAGCAGCACTGAGAAAAATGAAACCAGGAAAAGCCCCATGACCGGACAATATTACTACAGAGATGATTGAAGCCCTGGAGGAATTTGATAATGAAAAAATAACAGTCCTCCTAAATGAAATTTATGACACTGGAACAATCCCCAAAGATATGTCAAAATCAATTTTCATTGCCGTTCCAAAGAAAACAGAAGCTATAGAATGCGAACTCCATCGCATGATCAACTTGATGAGCCATGTAACAGAAATCTTATTAAGAATAATCAAAATGAGGACAAAGAATAAAATCAAAAGTAGCAGAAGAACAGTGTAGATTTGTGGAAAGGAAAGGAACTATTAATGCCATATACATCCTAAGAACTATAATAGAGAGGTTAATCGAGCTGAGTAAAGATTCATATTTATGCTTTGTGGATTATACCAAGGCTTTCGATCAGGTAAGACATGAAGAATTGATCAACTAACTAGAAAGACTCAATACTGATGGAAAAGATCTACGAATAATCAGAAATATGTATTGGGAACAAGCAGCTGCAATGAGAATAGAAAACGATATAAGCTCTTTCCAAAATATCAAAAGAGGGGTCAGGCAGGGTTGTGTTCTGCCACCAGATTTGTTTTCATTTTATAGTGAAACCTAGAAGAATGAGAAACCTAGAAGAATGCCCTAGGATAAAGGATGCAGGAAAAATGATGAAAAACATTTGTTACGCAGATGACACCGTGCTGATTGCAGAAAATGAAAGGGACTTACAAAACCTTGTGAATATAATATCAATGGAGAGGCAAAAACAAAAGGTTGGAGCTAAATAGCAAGAAGACGGAAGTCATGGTAATTAGTTTAAAAACAAGCAATCTCCTCATGCATAATAACAGCAAATGGCAAATGACAGGTTGATAAGTTTAACTATCTGGGAACAGTCATCTCACAAGACGGCTGGTGCACATCAGAAATAGCCAGCAGAATCGGCCAAGCCAAAACAGCATTCAACAAATGCCTATCAATTAACATCAAGAAGAAAGTTCTTGAATGCTATGTAGAATCGATAATGTTATACGGTTGTGAGGCATGGACAGTCAACAAGCAAAGCCAGAACAAGATTGAGGCAGCGGAGATGTGGTTTCTAAAAAAAATGTTGAGAGTTCCATGGACAGCAAAGAAAACAAATGAGACAGTCTAGATGGAGGCAGACACAAAAACATCATTCATAAGGAAAATTAGGAAAAGACATGCAACATTTATGGACTATTTTATGAGGAAAGAGGAATTAGAGCACCTGGTCACAACAGGAAAGCTGGAGGGAAAGAGAGCACCAAGTAGACCAGGGACGGACTTGCAGGGTGTCTGAAGACAGAGAGGGTGGAAGATGTGCTTGCAGCAACAAGGGATAGATACATATGGAGGGCCATGATCGCCAACGCCATGTGGCAGGGCACTTGATGATGATGACGATGATGATGATGATGATATACTTGGAACTGCGCAAGTGTAAGAAAAGTATATCAACCATTGAGAAATAAGCATACGACTTCGATACATGGTGTCTACAAAAAACTAGAACACACCGAGAAAAACCAGTAGACTTTGAAGATTTCGCAGTAATTCGGACACATGATGGTAGAGGACTGGCTATAGTCACCAAAAAACCTAAAAGACCAAGTGTCCATATAACATCTAGAACGATGGTGTACTAATTCATGTGAACTGCTGGGCACACGCCTTCCAACGCCAAATGAAAAACAGTACTCTGTATTCATCAATGCTTATATACTCCACGGATCCTGTGCCTCAAATACAACGTAGAACTTCCTAGAAGAAATTGAAGACGAACTAGGGAACATTTCTTCGGTATGTGGCAATCTCAGTGCAAGATCTGCAATGTGGGATCAGAATGGTACTAATGCCCAGGAACATGCTCTGGAAAAGATGCTGTGCGATATCCAGCTCAGCGCACTAAGTACGTCACCAATCCATATTAGTGCAAGACAAGGAGGCACAGACAGTACCATTGATATAGAGCTCATCTCTCCTAAACTGACACCACTACTGGTGAAGAGACACTGATAATACGTGGCAGCGGCCATCTACCAGTGGTGTTCAGTATAATGAAACATAGATCACCTAGAAACTCCATATCTCAACCAAGAAACCCATTTAAATATGACGGTATAGAATCTCTGTTGCAGAAAGGTAAATTAGACAACATCAAAATGGAGAAGGACAGGCTTAACATCAGTACTTTAGGACTAGGGGAAGTGAGATGGAAAGGGGCGGGCATGATAACATCAGGAGAATATACAGTGATATACTCTGGTGGTAATTCACGTGAAAGATGAGTAGTCATCATAATGGACAAAGACAAATCAAAAGCAGTTAAGGGATACTGGGCAGTGTCCAACAGAGTTTTACTACTCAAATTCGGAGGCAAACCTTTTGATATCAACATCGTACAGGTGTATGCACCAATATCCACAAGTACTCAGGAAGACATCGACAACTTCTACGAAGTTTTAGAGATGGCCAAGGTCTAATGTAAATCACAAGAAGTTACAGTCATAATGGGAGATTTTAATGCTAAAGTGGGACAGGATAGGGTGGAGGATATAGTTGAACCTCATTGGGGGGGGGGGGGGACTTGTAGAATGGGCACAGATGAATGAGTTCATAGTAGGAAACACCTGGTTTGAGCAGCCTAACAGAAGAAAATGGACTTGGATGAGTCCAGGAGATAATACCAAAAATCAAATTGACTACATCCTGATCAACAAAAGATTTAGAAATTCTTTACTTCAGCAAAAACACTACCAGGGGCAGACTGTAGTGCGAAGGTTTAGGCTGAAATTGAGGAAAAGGAAACAGACCAAAAGCAACATCAAACTAAACCTTGGACTCTTAAAGACAGATGAAATGATACGTCTTTTTTTTTAATGTACATGTTCAAAACAAATTCAGTGCTCTGGAAGACGTTGGTGACAGTGAGGAACAATGGACAAAGTTGAGAAATTCTATAAATGAAGCTTGTGAAGAAATCCCTAAGGCTGATAGAAAAGCAAAAAAGAATTGGATGACTAATGAAATTTTGGGCCTGATGGAGGAAAGGAGGAAGGCAAAGAGAAAAGAGGAGGTATACAGGAAGATAAACAAAGAAATCAGGCATAGGTGCAATGAAGCTAAGGAAGCTTGGCTGAACACAAAATGCAAAGAGATAGAAGAACGACACAGAATGGACCCTCAGGTTATGTACAGACGAATTGAAGAAATTGTCTACAGGAAAAATACATGCACATCAACTGGTTGCTTAAAATCAAAAGATGGCACGCTTATAATGGAAAAAGACAAAATACTGGACAGATGTGGAGAGTACATTAAAGACCTTTTTGAGGATGACAGAAACGAAGAACACATTATAAAAAAAGAACTTTGAAGGACCACCCATAATGAAAGATGAAGTTGGAACAGCACTGAACAAGATGAAACCAGGAAAAGCCCCAGGACCAGACAACATTACTACAGAGATGATTGAAGCCCTGGAGGAATTTGGCATAGAAAAAATAACAGTCCTCATAAATGAAATTTACGACGCCGGAAAAATCCCCAAAGATACGTCGAAATCAATTTTAATTGCACTTCCAAAAAAGACAGGGGCTATAGAATGCGAACTCCATCGCACAATCAGTTTGATGAGTCATGTAACAAAAATCCTGTTAAGAATAATCATGATGAGGACAAGGAATAGAATCAAAAGAGAAATAGCAGAAGAACAGTGTGGATTTGTGGAAGGGAAAGGAACTATTAATGCCATATACATCCTAAGAACTATCATAGAGAGGTCAATTGAGATGAATAAGGATTTGTATTTGTGCTTTGTTGACTATACCAAGGCTTTCGATCGGGTACGACATGAAGAATTGATCAACCAACTGCAGAGACTCAACGTTGATGGAAAAGATCTACGAATAATCAGGAATATGTACTGGGAACAAACAGCTGCAATGAGAATAGAAAACAATATAAGCTCTTTTCAAAACATCAAAAGAAGAGTCAGACAGGGTTGTGTTTTGTCACCAGATCTGTTTTCACTTTACAGCGAAAACATCATGAGAAACCTAGAAGAAGACCCTGGATTAAAGGTTGGAGGGAAAATGATAAACAACATTCGGTTCGCAGATGACACAGTGCTATTTGCAGAATATGAAAGGGACCTACAAAATCTTGTGAATATACTAGAACTAGAAAGCAAAAGTAAGCAGTTGGAACTAAACAGCAGGAAGACTGAAGTCATGGTGATCAGTAAAAAACATG
>JAPXFY010000013.1:5059031-5096531 GCA_030674185.1 Monoplex corrugatus | reverse complement strand
ATTATAGCAATCAAATAAAGCCAGACGACACAGACCAGACTGACCTTCAAGACCCCAGTGCGACAGTCCTGGCAAGAAAGGTATCACTGTCAACAAGATTCCAACAAACCAAGTTGCTGCACAAGCCACAGCTGTTGAAAGCTTATTGAATTTAGATGCAGTTATGTTGAAACAAAGAATAATAACATAATCCAGTGTGATGAACAAGATAATCAGAACTGAAACTTCACTGGACAAGAGGGAAAGAAAACTGGCTATTTTACACGTCACACTGTTGGTCCAAGTCTTTTCAAACTGCATATAGTCTCCATGAAATATTTCATTGGCTATGGTAATAATGCATGTGTGGATTCCCAAACATATTTGACCAAGCAGCAAATGACAAATAAATAGGATGAATTCTTCTTGAAACATACTTTTGGACACAGACAAAATCCCAAAACAAACGATGTTTCCTATAATGGCAATCACACTAACCAACCAAAAGTATAACCTGTACAGTTCTGTTGGTAACATTTTTGTGCAGGATGAAAGCATAGGTTCTGGTGCTGAGCACTTTGTGTTATTTGACACTCTTGGAAGTAAATTCTCACAACATATTCTGTTGTTTGATGAAAGGACAGATTTCAGGTGATGCAACTCTAAAAATAAATGGGAAAGAAAAGTGTTTAATGGGTTTCCCCTTATATCTAATTCCATAAAATTTGGTGTGCTTTTAAAGACAGTAGGCTCTATCATTTCGATGGCAGAAAATGATAGATTCAATCAAATTATCTGAGGCAAGTACAAAACTGACTCACTGTCAAATACGTTTAGAAACGTTTTTGATAAGTCCACTTTCCATATTGCATAATGGACATCAAATACTTCACTTGTCAGTAATGACAAAGGATTATTAGCTAAAATAAGAATTCTTATATTGAATAACTCTAAACATAAGCTCATGTTGACGGTTCTCAGCTTGTTATTGGCCAGATCGATAAACTGTAAGTTTGACATCTTCATGACTGGTATTTCACTCAATGAACAATGTGAAAGACTCAGATAGACAAGATATGCATTAGTACTGAGATTTGTCAGCTTCATTCCTGAGCCGCTGGCGTCCAGATAACGAAGCTGAGGGAAATGATCAACAGAGAAATGTTGATGACACTGAAAAGAGTGACCTTGACAAAGACAACCATCAGGACAGCTCATGGAACACAACCATTCATCATCTCCATGCCAGCACTGATTCCAGCCATCACAGAGATGATCTTCATGCACACACACTCTGGAAGCTTGACATTGATAAAAACCTGGACACATCACTGTCTCACAGTCTTGTTCATCTTCACCATAAGTACAGTCAGAAAATCCGTTACATCGGGTGTAGACAGGGAGGCAGTACAACCAGTCAGCTGTACAACGATAATGAGTTTCAGGACAAGACACGTCATCTTTCATGGCCTGTTGAGTAAAGTAACCTGTGCCATCCAGGTTGATGATAAGACTTTGCCTTTTGTCTGCCTCCCTGACTTTCTCATGGTAGATAACAACAGGACAACTGTCTTCATCAGAATCGTCCAGACAATCTGTGTGTCCATTGCAATGTTGGCTGTGTAAAATACACTGTCCATTAGAGCACTGAACGCCATTACATGAAGGATGTTGACAGAATGACTCATCACAGTTGTCTGGGCAGTCCTTCCTGAAATCACATACCAGAGTGTAAGGGACTGTAGTAATGGCACCGTCACATTTAAACATAGTAATCGTATATGGAATACTTTTTTCAGGAAGATCCAGTGATTGTCGCTTCTTAGCACTAGTGTTCAATAACGTACAGCACTGCAAATACGTCAACTGTCCACAGTGACTGTTGATATCACATGACAAAAATATCTGTGTCATATGACCATATGGACATTCAACAAAAGTCTGCTGTGTATGCATAAACAAGCTCAGAGAAGGGGGTAAAATGGTATACTCCACACTTTGCATGAAAGTCAGGTTTTTTGATTGATATTTTGTTTCACACACGACCTCATTGCTGCAGTCAGGTATTAACTTTATTGTATGCTCTAGAGTCATTGAAGAAATACACGTAAACATGACTGTTCTAGAAGACCCGTAAGGTTTCTCTTGAATGAAGTGGTTGGTGTTATGGATCACTGTTTTGTCTGACCATTTTCGAAATTTACTGTACATGTGGGGCACAACGTACCAACCTGTAGTAAGACCTACTAATACATAAAATGCATCATGGTTTTTAAACAGATGTCGAAAATCATCTTGTTCGTTTCTTGTTTTGACTGTTGCTAATAATCCGCCCATTTTCAAACATGCATGTTCCGCTTTCTGACGATGAATCTTCAAGCTTAATTCAACATATTTATAGCACTTGTTACATGAAGCCACCAACCCCTGACAACCAGGACTGCTGAAGGGACAGTGTTCTGTTTCATCAATTCCACATTCACATTCCCGTTTTAGGTTACAGTGTAAATGGTACCGAAAACTGGAATAGTAATCTACAGAACAGTTAAACAAATTTCTCGCTAGTCTTTGAGGGTAAAACGTATAAGAATGAAAGGAAAAGAGTACTTTCAGTTCGTAGTGACGAGTCGCACTTGGAATACTAAGTCGAAATTGAAGACTTGAAACAGGAAAAACTCTTGGTGATGGATTATGTTTACTGCACACATGTACAACACTCTGATGATCTGTGTTTAGTTCTCTGTAAATCACTTCTGTGCATGGTTCATTCTCCAGTTTTACATTCCTAGTTTGGTCATAACGTAATTTCTGAAAGCAAAACATGATGACAAATCCAAGGGATGGTTTCAAATCTTCACAGACATTGAGGAGGCTGTTCTTGCTATCATGCCTTGGCAACATGATATATCCAGAGCTTTCTGTTACATATACTGTGTAAAATTGATGTTTTTTAATTAAACTGAAATCAACGTTAACCTCAGGACGATTATAGTGGAAGAAAAGAACAACATCACTTTCAAAAACATTTACATGAAGAGAATGACGGTCACAAATTATTTCATGATCTCCAGACACTGAGTCCATTTTCCACTAACTGGAATGACACCAATATCCTAATCGTTGAACACGATAACGTATCAACATACCATCAGGTGCTTCTATACGGAGAAAGCAAAAAATAGTTGAATTCTCACACACCCCATGCACCGCATATGAACCCACCGTAATGTAAACGTACTCACAATCTGAAATATTCCGTTGGATTATAGCGCTGGCGTTGTACAGTTTTAAGAGATATTCTACACCTGGACAAATGTCACTGATGTTCAGAGGATTATTAACATTGTTGATGTTGTTATTGTTTGTAATGGTACCCCTTGTGTTTATGTCTGCACAGAACAACAGACTCCAGCATTTGAACATTAAATGCTGCAAACAACGAAAATGGTATTTGTTATGATTGTGGTCAACTCATACTTTACTGCTGGTTGTATAACACAGTGTGAATAATTTCCATACACTTTGTTACAGTGGAGAGACTGGATAGAGAAATAGTCCAACAGACTGGATGTGCTAATTGGAAGAAGCACCCTTGAACACAACTGACGACTTTTTGAGATATATATGTACGCGCGCGCACACATACACACACACACACGCACACAGACACACACACACACACACACACACACACAGACACACACACACACACACGCACACAGACACACACACACACCCACACACACACACCACACACACACACACACACACACACACACACGCACGTACACACGCACACACACGCGCACACACACACACACACACACACACACACGCACACACACACACCGTATAATAATAACAAAAATAATAATAAATCACTTTTATATAGCGCTATTCTCCTACACATAGGTAAAGAATCATTGCGCTTTACATTAATTAGTTCATTTTTCCCAATCAGCCCTGTGCCTTGTGGTCAATTATATAAACTCCCACTCCTAGTCCCACACCCACCCCAACACACACACTAGATCATCTGTTGAAAGCAAGTACTAATATATACATTACTGAATCAGAAAGATAAAAAATAATGTTGCATTAGTGGTAGTATTTATCAAAAAGGTGAATTTTGAGACCCGCCTTAAAAGAAGAGAGAGATGCTGAACAGCAGCAAGAAAAAGGCAGATCGTTCCAGATAAATGGGGCCTGGCAACGGAAGGCTAAGTGTCTTATGGTTTTGTATTTTGATTTTGATTTTGCCAGAAGCTTCTGGTTGCATGACCTGACTGCGTACAGGCCTGTATGTTTTAAGCACAGAAAAGAGATTGTTAGGCAAAGTACCATCAAAATGTTGATAAGCCAAAGTAGCTAGTTTATATTCTACTCTTGCTTCCACAGGGAGCCAGTGGGGCTGCTTCAATAGGCTGGTTGCTGAGGTGGTCTTTTGCTTTCTGAATACCAGCCTAGCTGCACTATTTTGTACCCTCTGAAGGCGTTTAATAGAAAAGGATGGGATACCTGCAAGAATTGCATTACAATAGTCCAGTCTTGACAGTACAAAGGACACGACAAGTCGTGTTGTGTCGTTTATAGAAAGATATGATCGAATTGAACTGGTTCTTCTGAGATGATAAAAAGGAGACTGGCAGACAGAAGAAATGTGCTTGTCCAAAGACAGTGTCTCATCAAGATGGACACCCAAGTACTTTGCTGAGGATTGAAAAGGCACCAATTCAGAAGAAACGGTTAGAGGATCAGGCCTTATCTCAGAAAAACGAACATGGTCACCAATGGCAAGAAATTCAGTCTAATTCTCATTATAAGTCTGTTTTTGTTCATCCATGAGTTTATCTCACTGATACACAGCACAGTTTGTTGAGAACTGTACTGGAAATTAGAAGGGACTGCAGCTGTGTGTAGTTTGTATCATCAGCAAATTTGTGATAGTCAAAGTGATGTTTCTGAACGATCTAGGAGAGTGGTTGAGTGTACAAATCGAAAAGAATGGGACCTAAAACAGATCATTGTCGAACACCAAAAGTAAGGTAGATGGCTTTGAATAGAGACCTTGAACAGTAATAGACTGTGTACGTCCACTAAGGTTTGACTTGAACCACTGGAGAGCATTTGATCTGATACCAAAGGAAGTGGAAAGAGTTCAAGAAGAATGTCATGATCATTATCATCATCATTATCAGGTGCCCTGCCGCATGGCGTTGGCGACCATGGGCTTCCATCTATCTCTATCTCTCGTTGCTCCTAGCATCTCCCCCACTCTCCTCGTCCCCAGCCACCCCGCAAGTCCGTCCAGCATTCTCTCCTTGGGTCTACCTGGTGCTCTCTTTCCCTCCAGCTTTCCCGTTGTGATCAGGTGCTCCAAATCCCCCTTTCTCATAAAATGGCTATAAATGCTGCCTGTCTTTCCCTAATCTTCCTTATGAGTGATCTACTTGTGTCTGCCTCCATCAAGACTGTCTCGTTTGTTTTCTTTGCTGTCCATGGAACTCTCAACATTCTTCTTAGAAACCACATCTCGGCTACCTCAATCTTGCTCTGGCTTTGCTTGCTGACTGTCCACTCCTCACATCCGTACAACAGTATTGGTTCTATATAACATTCAAGGACTCTCTTTCTGATGTTAATTGATAGGCATTTGTTGGTAAGAATGCTTGTTATCTTCTTGAATGCTGATTTGGCTTGGCCGATTCTGCCGGCTATTTCCGATGTGCATCTGCCGTCTGATGAAATGACTGTTCCCAGATATTTGAACTTATTAACCTGTGTCAAGGTTGTGCCATTTGCTGTTATTTTGCATGAGGGGATTGCACGTTTTTTACTGATCACCATGACTTCAGTCTTCCTGCTGTTTAGTTCCAACCCCTTACGTTTGCTTTCTATTTCTAGTATATTCACAAGGTTTTGTAGGTCCCTTTCATTTTCTGCAAATAGCACGGTGTCATCTGCGTATCGAATATTGTTTATCATTTTCCCTCCAACCTTTAATCCAGGGTCTTCTTCTAGGTTTGTCATGATGTGAAAACAGATCTGGTGACAAAACACAATCCTGTCTGACTCCTCTTTTGTTGTTTTGGAAAGAGCTTATATTGTTTTCTGTTCTCATTGCAGCTGTTTGTTCCCAGTACATATTCCTGATTATTCGTAGATCTTTTCCATCAACATTGAGTTCTTCAATTGGTTGATCAATTCTTCATGTCGTACCCGATCGAAAGCCTTGGTATAATCAACAAAGCATAAATACAAATCCTTATTCATCTCAATTGACCTCTCTATGATAGTTCTTAGGATGTATATGTGGAAACAACTGCAAAACTCGTTCTCTCCTTCATAATGTCTCGCATTGACTATTGCAATTCACTCCTGTCTAGTCTTCCTGCCTCCACCACTCACATCCTACAGCGCATTCAAAACAATGCTGCACGCCTTGTACTCAAAAAGAAAAAAAGCTGACCACATATCTCCTCTCCTGGCACAACTTCACTGGCTCCCTGTATCAAAGCGCATACAGTACAAACTAGACATCTTGTGCTACAAAAGCCTCAATAACGCAGCCCCCGATTACCTGTCAAGCCTACTTGAGATCTATGTTCCCTCACGTACCCTCCGCTCTGCCTCCGATCCTCTGACTTTTCGCTTTCCACGCACTAAGCTCAATACCTATGGTCCACGAGCCTTCTCTGTTTCTGGTCCACTCTCCTAGAACAAACTTCCTCTCTCAGTCCGTCAGCAACCTACTTTTGTCTCCTTCAAGTCCGCTCTCAAAACTCACTTTTTCTCCTCTGCATAAAATCCTGACCTCACTCAATCCCCTCTGCAGCCTGTCTCCACTCGGAGGGGAATCACATTGCAATATATAATTGTATATAATATGCTCTCTATAATTTTCCATTGCTTTTATTCTTTCTCCCCATTTATAGCCGTGTGTGTGTGTGTGTGTGTGTGTGTGTGTGTGTGTGTGTGTGTGTGTGTGTGTGTGTGTGTGTGTGTGCGTGGGTGCGTGTGTGTGCGTGCGTGCGTGCGTGTGTGTGTGTGCGTGCGTGTGTGTGTGTTTCAGCGCTTAGATTTGATTTTATCAAGATTTTGCGCTATATAAATATTGTAATTATTATTATTATTATTATTATTATTAATAGTTCATTTCCCTTCCACAAATCTACACTGTTCTTCCGCTATTTATTTTTTGATTCTATTCCTTGTCCTCATCGTGATTATTCTTAACAGGATTTTTGTTACATGACTCATCAAACTGATTGTGCGATGGAGTTCGCATTCTATAGTCCCTGTCTTTTTTGGAAGTGCAATGAAAATTGATTTTGACATATGTTGGGGATTTTTCCAGTGTCTAAATTTCATTTAGGAAGACTGTTATTTTTTCTATGCCAAATTCCTCTAGGGCTTCAATCATCTCTGTAGTAATGTTGTCTGGTCCTGGGGCTTTTCCTGGTTTCATCTTTTTCAGTGCTGCTCTAACTTCATCTTTCATTATGGGTGGTCCTTCAAAGTTCTTTTTTATAATGTGTTCTTCGTTTCTGTCATCCTCATAAAGGTCTTTAATGGACTCTCCCATCTGTCCAGTATTTTGTCTTTTTCCATGATAAGCGTACCATCTTTCGATTTAAAGCAACCAGTTGATGTGCATGTATTTTTCCTGTGGACAATTTCTTCAATTCGTCTGTACATGCCCTGAGGATCCAATTTGTTTCGGTCTTCCATCTCTTTGCATTTTGTTTTCAGCCAAGCTTCCTCAGCTTCAATGCACCTATACCTGATTTCTTTGTTTATGTTCCTGTATATCTCCTCGTTTCTTTTTGCCCTCCTCCTTTCCCCCATCAAGCCCAAAATTTCATTAGTCATCCAGCTCTTTTTTGCTTTTCTATCAGCCTTAGAGATTTCTTCACAAGTTTCATTTATCGAATTTCTCAACTTT
Source organism: Monoplex corrugatus (assembly GCA_030674185.1). Taxonomy (NCBI): domain Eukaryota; kingdom Metazoa; phylum Mollusca; class Gastropoda; order Littorinimorpha; family Ranellidae; genus Monoplex; species Monoplex corrugatus. The sequence goes on along the minus strand of JAPXFY010000013.1, from coordinate 5,088,607 downwards.
GTCCATTGTTCCTCAATGTCACCAACGTCTTCCAGAGCACTGAATTTGTTTTGAACATGTACATTAACTTTTTCACGTATCATTTTATCTGTCTTTAAGAGTCCAAGGTTTAGTTTGATGTTGCTTTTGGTCTGTTTCCTTTTCCTCAATTTCAGTCTAAACCTTCCCACTACAGGATTGTGGTCACTGTTGCAGTCTGCGCCTGGTAGTGTTTTTGCTGACAGTAAAGAATTTCTAAATCTTTTGTTGATCAGGATGTAGTCAATCTGATTTTTGGTATCATCTCCTGGACTCATCCAAGTCCATTTTCTTCTATTAGGCTGCTCAAACCGGGTGTTTCCTACTATGAACTCATTCATCTGTGCCCATTCTACAAGTTTCCCTCCCCTTTCATTTTGTGTACCAAGGCCATGAGGTCCAACTACATCCTCCACTCTACCCTATCCTGGCCCACTTTAGCATGATCAATAGTATCAAAAGCAGAAGACAGATCTAAAAAGGCAGCAATGAAAACAAAATTCTGATCCCTGTTAGTCAAGAGTAAGTCAGTTACAGCAAGCAAAGCAGTTTCAGTACTGTGATACAAGCGGTAAGCCAATTGGTTTGTTTTCAGCAGACCATTTTCATTCAGATGCCTTAAAAGCTGTGATAGAACAACTTTTTCCAACAATTTTGAGATAAATGGAAGGCTGGAAACTGGTCTGTAGTTTTCGAGAGAGTTTGGATCAAAATTACTCGTTTTAAGAAGAGGAACGACAATAGCATGCTTGAGAGAATTGTCAACCTTACCAGTGAAGAAACTGTGATTGATGATATTGGTGATGAGGTGGAGAAGATCATTTTTGTACAGCTTAACAAATTCTGTTGGTATGGGATCCAGAGAGCAGGTTTTATTTGGGGAGTGCTCTAGGAGTTTCCTGATGTCTTCAGGAGAAACTGCCTCAAACTGAGTCAGGAGAGAACCATGAAACGGCTTGTGGGAAGTATCTGTAGGAAAATGATCCAGATCTTGCCTTATTTTTAAAATATTTTCAGAGAAGAAAGTACAGAACGTATCAGGAAGAAGGGACTGAGGCATGTTGGTTGGAAGAACAAGAGATTTTGATTTTATTATTAGTTTATCAGAGACAGCAAAGAGTTGTTTTCAGAAAGAACTGTTTGAATTTTCGAACTGAAATACTTTCTCTTGGCCTCTTTCTGCAAACTAAGCAAAGCATTTCGCTCCGCCACATAGATCATACGATCCACAGGCAACTTGGTGCAGAGCCATTGGCGTTCAACTTTGCGCAGTTTGCACTTTCCCTTCTTGAGTTCGTCTGTCATCCACGGGACAGAGGACGATCAGGAACACAGCGGGTGATGAGTGGCGCATGCTGATCGAAGATCAGATTCAAACCATCATTATACACAGTCATGTCAGGGGGATCAGTATTATTTGCTACAGCAGCAAAGGCAGAGATGTCAGGGCGAAGCTGTTCAATATTGATTTTTTTTTAATATTTCGTGATGAAATAGTTCTTTTGGGTCTCTTATTGTACTGAAAAGGCAGACAGCAGAGAATGGCAAAATGGTCACCCAAAGCCAATTCTGTTACACTGGATTGCAGAAGAGGTTGATGTTCGTGCACCACAAGCCACTCCAGAATATGACCATAGCGATGTGTCGGCTTGCTGATGACCTGGTGCAGACTATTGTCATGGAGAATTGTTTTCAGTCGACTGACATTGGGGCATGTCACACTGTCATAATGGAAGTTAAAGTCTCCATGATCAGGAGTTTACTTTGAGAGGAGTAACAGGAGTTCAGAAAATTCTTCAAGAAAGTCAGCTGGAGTGGTTCTGTTTCGGCAGCTTGGTGGTGGTCTGTAAAGGCACAGAAGCAGCAGACGCATTTGCTTTAGTCTCATGTGCAGTGACAAACATTCACAGGTTTTCAGGGAAAGCTTTTCAGTTGTGCAGCAGCCACTTAGTGCTTCTCTAAGCACCACCGTGATGCCTCCCCCTCCTCTCCCTACTCGTGAAAAGGATTTTAGGATGTACCCCTCTGGAGTCATTTCCGTCATGACAGCTTCATCTTCATGTTCACTGAACCATGATTTGGTGAATACAGCTACATCCAGATCCTTGTCTGTGATTATGTTTCTCGGTGCTGTGGTCTTATTTCGACATGACTTTGCATTAATGATTTATAGAAAAAAAACACACAACCTGTAGTCCTGTACTTTCCTGTTGACAGCTTTTCACAGCTGGCACCATTACAAGATCTGTTTTGTCCACTGTGGAGCACAATGATCGCATCAAGGGGGGTACAGATGGAAATCTTGCCAAAATTATCACAGGAATAATAATAATAATAATAATAATGTTTATTTGTATAGCGCATATTCCATATAAAACCATGCTCACCAGCGCTTTACATTTCGCAAGAAAGGCAAAAGGTGATAAAAAATGTTCACAATTACATACACAATAAGATAACAACAAACATTAAAGCTATACAAGTAAGAAGACACATAAGAAACCACAGAATATTAAAATTTAAACACTGACTTATGTAATGAAGAAAGATTAACAGATTTTTCATATGAATAAAGAGGCATACTGTGTTTATATATTGCTGCGTGTGTGTGCTTGCGTACGTGTGTGTGTACATGTGTGTGTGCGTGCGTGTGCGTTGCTGTGCGCGTGTGTTTGTAAGAATGTGTGTGTGTGTGTGAGAGAGAGAGAGAGTGTGTGTGTGTGTGTGTGTGTGCGTGTGCTATGTTTGCATGCGTGTGTGTGTGTTTATGCATGCAATAGTTGTACATAAAATTATAATCAATATTTTGAATGAAGATAAAAACAGAAAAATTCTAATCCATATACAGGAAAAACATTACAACTTCAGTATTACAGCATTAATACCTTGACAATCAAAATTCCTCACAAATTATGAACTATTCGCATATCATACATCACAATTTACATACAAACAAAGATTTGAAAAAGTTTCTTAAAGTATTTCAGTCTCTTTCCCACTCAATTTCTCCCCTATCCCTTCCTCAGCTGTACACATACAGTGATACACACACATGCTCACTCAAGCACACACACACACACACACACACACACACACACACACACACACACACACACACACACACACACACACACACACACACACACACACACACGCACGCACACACACACCTTGCTCTATAGGCCCTTATACAAAATACTGTTATACAGGCAGGAGAGATTAGTCTGATGACAGACTTGCAAACTAAGGCTCTTCAGGTTAGATGAGTTTGAAAGAGGTGGGTTTTCAGGTGCCGTTTGAAGGTTGAGAAACACTTAGTTTTTCTGAGAGACAGTGGTAGAGAGTTCCATACATTTGGGCCAAAGACAGAGAAAGATTTTTTACCAAAGGTGTCTAGAGAGAAGCGAGGAACAGTCAACAGTGAGGTGTCAGAAGAGCGGAGCGTTCGAGAAGGTTTGTAACCCTGCAGGAGGTTGGCAAGATAGGATGGCATGTTCTCGTGATAGATACACTGAAAGCAGAGACAGGCAACTTTATATTGAATCCTAGCCTTTACCGGGAGCCAATGAAGTGTTCTAAGCAGAGATTTTGCACTCTCACGCCTGGGCTTGCGGAGAACAAGGCGAGCCGCGTAGTTCTGTATGCGCTGAAGTTTAGATAGTTGATTGTCATGGAGACCTGCGAATAGAGAGTTACAATAGTCCAGTCTAGATAGTATGAAAGAGACAGCAAGCTTGTTGGTAGCATCAGTGGAAAGGAAGGAGCGAATCTTACCAATTCTGCGTAGCTGATAGTACAGAGTACGGCACAACTGTTTGACATGGGCTTCCATAGGAATAGCACAGCGCTTTCTCCTGCCTGCCCTCTTTCCACGATGGGTCTTCCTTCTTCCCAGTTTCAGAGCAAGACAGTGCTGAAGAGCATCAACCGGCAGATTCAGAGAACAGGTAACACTGTCCCTTAAAAACAACAGCTGGTTAGCAGAATATGTGAGAGTTTTTGTCTGTCCGTCTTCACTCACTGCACATATATATCTAATATATCTACATATATCTTTATATATCTATATATCTATATGTCTATATATGTATGTGTGTGTGTGTGTGTGTGTGTGTGTGTGTGTGTGTGTGTGTGTGTGTGTGTGTGTGTGTGTGTGTGTGTGTGTGTGTGTGTGCAATACGTACTGATGCCAATTGAGTGAACCAAAGGGAAAACTCTTCTTCAGAAATTCAGACGCCAACATCAAATGGAGGATATCGGAAGGAAAAATAAGGATTCTGAGAAAACGAAAGAAGCTTGTTTAAGGAATTGAGAAGCAAGCGTTAGGGAAACTATGGAATGACCTGAGAGCGAAACAGCACCCTTAGCAAAGCAGAAGAAGCAAGAAGAAGAAGGAGCGAAGAGAAGAAGACTCAACACAGTGGACAAGGACGTTCTGGCGCAGCATCTCAGGAAAACATATTTTGATCCTTAGAACGAGGCACCACTTGAAATCCAGGGTCTGGTTTGGGCTGCAGTGCTAAGGAAAATGTTAAATAGCCAGCCATCAACACTGGATGACGTAAAGAAAGGGGTGGAGAAAGCCAGAGCCAAGCATCACTTGGGCCAGGTGGAATATCCCATCTATTGTGTAAAAAATTTTCCAGTGTCCCCGAGTGGCATCAGAGTGTTGAATAAAGCATCCGAGCAAAATTGGAAACAAACGACAAATCCTAAACAGCTGTCTAATAAAATATTTCAGTGTATGTACCTGGAACAGTATCAGTGAAAGATAAAGGACATCAACAAGAAACCTACAAGAAATCAGAACGTACCAATTGTAAGCAAGGACTTTGAGGTTTTCATAGTAATTCAGAAACATGATGGTAGAAGGCTTGTTACAGTCATCACAAAGAACTTAAAAGACAAAGTGTCCAAATTAAACCCAGAAAGATGGTGTACACACTTGTATTAAGAAACATGAAAGTGCCAACAAACTTGCCTGTAGTGTCACTACAACATGAAGTCTGTACCTAGGAAAACACAATACAAAACTAACATGGAAATCCGCTCACCTTTCAAACTAAATGGCTGACATATTTACCATAATACCTTTCAAACTAAATGGCTGACATATTTACCATAATACCTTTCAAACTAAACGGCTGACATATTTACCATAATACCTTTCAAACTAAATGGCTGACATATTTACCATAATACCTTTCAAACTAAATGGCTGACATGTTTACCATAATACCTTTCAAACTAAATGGCTGACATATTTACCATAATACCTTTCAAACTAAACGGCTGACATATTTACCATAATAACTATACAACCCTGACATTCTTTGCTCAGTTTGTAATACACATAGTGTCAATGTACGTAACAAAATAGAGTGAATCTGAATCAATAAGATATCCATATGTAATGAAAATGTTTCTTTTTTATTTGTTGTTTTATTTCGACTGTATAACTTCCACTTCTCTATTGTTATTCATGCTTCACAAAATTTGTCTGTACTTGTGTTATAAACATGTGGATATTCTGGATGTGTGTGTGTGTGTGTGTGTGTGTGTGTGTGTGTGTGTGTGTGTGTGTGTGTGTGTGTGTGTGTGTGTATGTGTGTGTGTGTGTGTGATTGTATGTGTAATTGTATGTGTGTGTGTGTGTGCGTGTGTGTGAATTTCTGTGCGCGTGTGAACATCCCTCTCTGTCTCTCTCTGTGTCTCTATGTCTCTCACGTCTCTCTGTCTGTCTCTGTCTCTCTGTCTGTCTCTGTCTCTCTGTCTCTATCTCTGTCTCTATCTATCTCTGTCTTTCTGTCTTTTTCTCTCTGTCTCTGTCTCTCTGTCTGTCTGTCTGTCTGTCTCTGTCTGTCTGTCTCTCTCTCTCTCTCTCTCTCTCTCTCTCTCTCTCTCTCTCGCTCTCTCTCTCTCTTTCTGTCTGTCTGTTTTCAGGGACAGAGGATGGACGTGAAGAGCTTTGATCAGAGAGATGTTGCTTTACGTGTAGTCATCATGGTGGGAAGATGAGGCTATGTGTTGTATTGACTGGATGTGTTCATTTTATTTTGATAATGTGATGACATTGGTGATATAATTCTATGTCAGATGGCAACATGGAACATTAGAATGTTGTTGCGAAAAGGTAAATTAGACAATATCAAAATGGAGATGGAAAGGCTTAACATTAGTATCTTGGGACTAAGGGAAGTGAGATGGAAGCGGGCAGGCATGACAACATCAGGAGAGTATACAGTAATATATTCTGGTGGTAACTCACGTGAAAGAGGAGCAGGCATCGTAATTGAGAAGAACAAACCAAAAGCAGTTAAGGGATACTGGGCTGTGTCCGACAGTTTTTGCTGTTCAAATTGGGAGGCAGGCCATTTGATATCAACATCATTCAGGTGTATGCACCAACATCCACAACTACTCAGAAGACATCGACAACTTCTACGAAGTATTAGAGATGGCTAAGGCCCAATGTATATCACAAGAAGTTACAGTAATAACAGGAGATTTTAATGCTGAAGTGGGACAGAATAGGATGGAGGATATAGTTGGACCTCATGGCCTGGTACAAAAATGAAAGGGGAGGGAGACTTGTAGAATGGGAACAGATGAATGAGTTCATAGTAGGAAACACCTGGTTTGAGCAGCCTAATAGAAGAAAATGGACTTGGATGTGTCCAGGAGAGAAAAATCAGATTGATTACATCCTGATCAATAAAATATTCAGAAATTCTTTACTGTCAGCAAAAAACACTACCAGGCGCAGACTGCAACATTGACCACAATCCTGTAGTGGGAAGATGTAGGCTGAAATTAAGGAAAACGAAAACAGACCAAAAGCAACATCAAACTAAATATTGGAATCTTAAAGACAGATGGAGTGATACGCCAAAAATTTAATGTACAAATTCAGTGCTCTGGAAGACGTTATTGCAGTGAGGAACAATGGACAAAGTTCAGAAATTTGATAAATGAAACTTGTGAAGAAATCCCTGAAGTAGACAGAAACGCAACTAAACAAAACAAAAAACTGGATGACAAAAGAAAATTTAGGCTTGAGAGAGGAACGGAGGAAGGCAAATAGAAAGGAGGAGATATACAGGAAGATAAACAAAGAAATCAGGAATAGATGCACTGAAGCTAAGGAAGCTTGGCTGAAAACAAAATGCAAAGAAATAGAAGACTGACACAAAACGGATCCTCAGGGTATGTATAGACGAATTGAAGACATTGTCTACAGGAAAAATACATGCACATCAACTGGTTGCCTGAAATCGAAAGATGGCACGCTTATCATGGAAAGAGACAAAATACTAGACCTTTTTGAAGATGACAGAAATGAAGAACACATTATAAGAAACAACTTTGAAGGACCACCCATAATGAACGATGAAGTTAGAGCAGCACTGAAAAAGATGAAACCAGGAAAAGTCCCAGGACCAGACAACATTAGTACAGAGATGAATCAAGCCCTGGGGGAATTTGGTATTGAAAAGGTGACAGTCCTGCTAAGTGAAATTTGCGACACTGGAAAGGTCCCCAAAGATATGTCTATATCAATTTTCATTGCGCTTCCAGGGAAGACTGGGGCTATAGATTGCGAACTCCATCGCACAATCAGTTTGATGAATCATGTAACAAAAATCATATTAAGAATGGTCATGATGAGGACAAGGAATAGAATCAAAAGAGAAATGTCGGATAAACAGTGTGGATTTCTGGAAGGGAAAGGAACTGTTGATGCCATATACATCCTGGGAATTATCATGGAGAGGTCAATTGAGGTGAATAAGGATTTATATTTGTGCTTTGTTGACAATACCAAGGCTTTCGATCGGGTAAGACATGAAGAATTGATCAACCAATTAGAGAGGTTCAGTATTGCTGGAAAAGATCTACGAATGATCAGAAGTATGTATTGGGAACAAGCAGCTGCAATGAGAATAGAAAACGTTATTGGCTCTTTCCAGAACATCAAGGGAGAAGTCAGACAGGGTTGTGTTTTGTCACCACAGCTGTTTTCCTTTTGCAGGGAAAACATCATGAAAAACCTAGAGGAAGACCCTGGATGAAAGGTTGGAGGAAAAATGATTCGATACGCAGATGAAACCGTGCTAATTGCAGAAAATGAAAGGGACCTACAAAACCTTGTGAGTATACTAGAATCAGAAAGCAGAGGTAAAGGGTTGGAGCTAGGTGGCAGGAAGACTGAGGTCAAGGTGATCGGTGAGGACATGAAATCCCCTCATGCAAAAAAACAGCAAACGGCACAACTTTGTAACAGGTTGATGGGTTGAGGTGCCTGGGAGCGATCGTTTCGCAAGACGGCAGAAGCACATCGGACGTGGCCAGCAGAGTCGGCCAAGCCAAAACAGCATTCAAGAAGATGAAAAGCGTTCTTACCAACAAATGCCTATTAATTAATATCAGGAAGAGAGTTCTTGAATGTTGTATAGAACCAATACTGTTATATGGTTGTGAGGCGTGGACAGTCAAAAAGCAAAGCCAGAACAAGATTGAGGCAGCCGAGATGTGGTTTTTAAGAATAATGTTGAGAGTTCCATGGACAAGCAAAGAAAACAAACGAAACAATTTTGATGGAGGCAGACACAAGAAGATCATTCATAAGGAAGATTAGGAAAAGACAGACAGAATTTATAGGCCATTTTATGAGGAGGAATTGGAGCACCTGGTCACAATGGGAAAGCTGGAGGGAAAGAGGGCACCAGGTATACCCAGGGAGAAGATACTGGACGGACTTGCAGAGTGGCTGCAGACAAAGAGGACGGAAAAGATGCTTGAGGCAACAAGAGTAGAGACAGATGGAAGTCCATGACCGCCAATGCCATGCGGCAAGGCACCTGATGATGATGATGATGATGTGCATGTGTGTGCGTGTATGTGTGTGCGCGTGTGTGCGTGTGTGCATGTGTGTATATATATATGTGTGTGTGTGTGTGTGTGTGTGTGTGTGTGTGTGTGTGTGTGTCACGATTGGATCAACTGGTGTAATCAGATAAAAAGAATGGATAATGGTCAGTATGGTAAGACAAAGTTGCAGACTTATGAGATAGGGAAGGAAGATTTTACACGTGCCGAGCATTCTGTGACAGGGAGGCGGTTTTCAGGCAGAATGCGTTGAGGGCGCAGAGCTTGCCTTTCACTAAATTTTGATTGTGAATAGAGTTTAAAAAAAAACTGTAGTGCCATCTGTATGTAAGGTTTGTCTCAACAATCTCCTCCTTGCAACTGATACTGGCAAAATCTCTCTCCTCACACTCCTTGATCTGTCTGCAGCCTTTGATACCATTCATCATGGTATTCTCCTTTCTAGACTTCATCATTCTTTTGGCATCTATGACATTGCTCTGTCTTGGTTCACTTCATACCTATCAAACAGAAAACAAACCGTTCTCATCAATGGCACTTACTCTCAACCTGCATACCTGACCTGTGGTGTTCCACAAGGATCTGTCCTTGGCCCTATTCTTTTCACTCTTTACACCACCCCACCCCCCCCTGTCCACCATCATCAACTCCCACTCTATAAAACACCATTTCTATGCTGATGACACCCAACTTCAAGACAGTGACTCACCTGATAATATACAGCGCCTGTTGACTCGCACCACTGAGTGTTACTCGGACATTAAGAACTGGATGACACACAATAGACTTCAGCTTAATGACGACAAAACAGAAGCTATCCTCATTGGCACTCGTCAGAAACTTTCTCAGCTGCCTCCTCTTTCTCTCCCATTATGTAACACATCAGTCCCAATTTCTGATTCAGCTAAAAACCTTGGTGTCTGCATTGACTCTACCCTCTCCATGAACAACTTTGTTTCTCAAACTGCCAGATCCTGCTACTATCATCTCCATCGTATAAGGCTGATCAGGAAGTATCTCTCTGTCGAAACAACTGCAAAACTCGTTCTCTCCTTCATAATGTCTCGCATTGACTATTGCAATTCACTCCTGTCTGGTCTTCCTGCCTCCACCATTCACATCCTACAGCGCATTCAAAACAATGCTGTACGCCTTTTACTCAAAAAGAAAAAAAGCTGACCACATATCTCCTCTCCAGGCACAACTTCACTGGCTCCCTGTATCAAAGCGCATACAGTACAAACTAGACACCATGTGCTACAAAAGCCTCAATAACGCAGCCCCCGATTACTTGTCAAGCCTACTTGAGATCTATGTTCCCTCACGTACCCTCCGCTCTGCCTCCGATCCTCTGACTTTTCGCTTTCCACGCACTAAGCTCAATACCTATGGTCCACGAGCCTTCTCTGTTTCTGGTCCACTCTCCTGGAACAAACTTCCTCTCTCAGTCCGTCAGCAACCTACTTTTGTCTCCTTCAAGTCCGCTCTCAAAACTCACCTTTTCTCCTCCGCATAAAATCCTAACTTCACTCAAACCCCCCCCCCCCCCCTCTGCAGCCTGTCTCCGCTCGGAGGGAATCACATGGTTATAATATGTAATTGTATATGCTATGCTCTCTATAATTTTCCATTGCTTTTATTCTTGCTTTTATTGCTTTTATTCTTTCTCCCCATTTATAGCCATGCGTGTGTGTGTGTGTGTGTGTGTGTGTGTGTGTGCGTGCGTGTGTGTGCGTCCGTGCGTGCGTGCGTGCTTGCGTGTGTGTCTGCTTCAGCGCTTAGATTTGATTTTATCAAGATTTTGCGCTATACAAAAAAATATTGTAATTATTATAATTACTTCGTTTTCGGTTTTCCTAGCAGAAGGTGTTAAGAGAGGACTAGGTAAAGTCATATCTGTTTCATCTACTTCAGTCAAGTGCAGAGTAATGTTGTAGTCAGGTTCTGTGCCTTAGCACACTACTATCAATGTGGTCAGTGTTAATTCGTCTGTATTGCAGAGATATCTTGACATCCCAGGATGGTGTGGGATGGAAGGACTTTAATATGATGTCTAGTACTGTAGGTTTGTATGTAGTTTTGTGGTGCACATCTCACTTATCTATTGTGGTAAAGTACACCATACAATTCTACACAAATGTCTACGTCTCAGAGTAAGCACTAGTTTACGTTTCAATCTATGAGGCAGATAATTCTTCATGAATGCGACAGGAAAAAATATTTATTTTGGACATATGTCAGCTGTCAGAATTCAGTGAGACAAAAGACAGCAAACTCTCTAGGTGGAGATAAAATGTATATTTATGAACATTCTGTCAAGTTTCAGAATAGAACGATTACAACTATCGATCATATTCTCACATCACATGCAAATATAGAGATACCAGATGTAACATGAACAAAACTGTTGCATTCATTGATTTCCGTAAAGTGCACGATGCTGTTCACATACTACTCTTGTGCTGTATTTAAATGATAAGTGGTATTTGGGACATAATGTGTAGAAAGCTTCGAGATATCTACTGAACTGTGGTAAGTATGTGTAATGTGTAATGGCGACTTCACAAAGTACTCAAAGTGTATTCAAAGTCAAAGGTAGAGTTGTATCTTAAGTCTGATCTTTTCTTATTTTCTTCCTTTCTGTAAAAGGGAAACTATTCCCTTACTCCAGTTTATTCTTGACCTGATTTGAGTGCCTTTATCTCCTTTTGTGTCTTGGCTTTGTACTTCTGTGTTAGCTTGTTGTACTTGATTTTGTTCATCTGTATTGAAGGATTTGTACATTATTTTTTTCTTCTAGATCAGTGATTTCATCACTGTCTAGGTATAATAATTCTATTAAATTTTGTTTTACCATACACAAGCGTATTGCATGCTTAGTTATTTTAAATAAATGTTCATCATTTTCCACGTAGTTTTGAAAGTGTGTTTTTCGCATTCTATCATTTATTTTAGTTATAAAGTCTTGATCAGTTAACAATAATGCGTTAAGTTCTCGATATCTTAGATCTCCTTGAAATTCGTTTGATTTTGAGATAATGTGAAATGTTCTGTTGTCTGATTAAAGGCATATACCAATATTCAATACTTTAAGCTGTGGTATCAGAAAGATATTAATCTATTCTTCTTGCTGTGTATGGGTTTCTCGACAATATACATTACTCATTGTCTTCACTTTATGTCTGCAAAGAAGCACAAAGGGTTTTTCTGACTGTTATTATTCTAATGATATTGTCTCTTTCGTTCTATGTTATTGTCCTGCTGGACACTGTTAAAACCTGTACTTTGCTGAAAACATGATACATGATTCCCTGAGTCAGACCTTGCCGGCATCCCCATCCTGCCTATCATCAGTGAACAGGACGTAACCCCCAATAAAGGACGAAGTGGGCAAGGTCATTGACTTACCTTCTCATGGCAAGGCACCAGGCAAAAACACTTCCTGCAGAAATGATTCAATGCGTGGAACCAGTACTCCTATGCCTTCTTGACGAGTTACTCTGACTGTGCCGGGAGGAGGTATCAGTTCCCCAAGACATGCCAGATATAAACATCATCGTGCTATACCTGAATGAGGGAGACCACGTTTACTATAATAACTACAGTTACACAGAATTGCTCAGCACCATGGGCATAACCGTTACCCAAGTGGTTCAGAACAGTCTGCAGACAGACAGCTCGCGTCTATTCCAAATTCCATTCTGGCTTCAGGGCAGAGAATTCCGCTGTCAAAAACAGTATTTTCAATCAGACATCTACAGAAGTCAGGGCGCATGCAGCTGTTATAAATTGTGTTCGCCAAGCCTTTTGTGCTTCTGGAAAAGATCGGATGCCTATCAAAGCTGCTGAATCCCATTGTCTCTCTCCATGACGGCAAGCGAGGGAAAGTGATGTTGGACGGATCATACTCAGAGACATTCCCTTTTCAAAGCACAGTGAAGTATGGCGGCGTCCTCGTGCTGACACACTATGTGTTTTTCTTCTCCATTGTACTGTCATAACGTTTTCAGAGCATCTGATGGCAGGGTGTACCTTCACACTAGGTCTGACGGCATGCTCTCCAACCTTGCATATCTCAAACAAAGACCAAAGTACGTTTGATTTTCATTAGGGATATACTCTTTGTTGATGATGCTGCCTTGACATCTAAAACACAGCCTGGTCTCAAGATGTTGGTCAACTCCCTAGCGCATGCTTGACAAGAGGTGAAGAGTGGCAGAATGGTTCAGACGTTTGCCTGCCAATAATTATATCCAAAATCCACGGCTTGTTTTCCTTTGAGGCCTCGACTTTTCTCCTGAGTTTGACCGGAAAATCAAACTGAAGTCTCATTCTCCGGAAGGTGACGAAAAATGAATCGTACCTTGTGGCCTGGGCACGCTAAAGATTAAACGGCAGTTGAATATCATACAGATCAGGACATTTGCCCGACTGCCTTGGTATAACACGTTGGAGAGATAAGTTGATTTCCCAGGTCCCTTCCGAGAAGGCCAATGTATACACACATGTTTATATATATATATATATATATATATATATATATTATATATATATATATATATATGTATTTATATATACATATACATATATGTATGTATATATGTATACATATATATATATATATCTAACCTGTGTGTGTTTGTGTGTGTGTGTGTGTGTGTGTGTGTGTGTGTGTGTGTTGCTGTGTGTGTGTGTGTGTGTGTGTGTGAGTCAGATCTCATAATAGTAATAACAATTATATCTGAAAATATGTGACCAATATGAACTCGTCAGCCGGTATAATGTAATTTAATGTAATTCATGGTGTATTCTGTGTAACAAATCACCTTTGTACAAACTGGTTGGCAAGTGCGTGCTAATGTTGGCAATATGTTTTCCTTTCCAGAATGTGAAGAGAGGATGGCTGAGTTATGGTTCGTTGTTTGTTTGCAGGGTAATGCTTATCCGCTTGACCCATCATGGCGTGGGGATCTGAGGGGACGCTGGCAGCAACAACCTGGTCACTCCACCTAACCTGCGGACACTCCAGGGGTCTTCAGTCCCTCAGGCACACACAGACTGGTTAAATCATGTATCAGAAAGTGAATACATCATTCGATCAACCACAACTTTTGAACGAAATATCTTTAGTGAACCATTCAAATCGAGTTGTCATTTGGTTCACAGAAGTTGGTCACTCAACGAACAGCTGTCTACTGGTGAGTTAGTGATAAAACTGACAGACTGTCATCGTTTATTTCTTTCTTCTTCTTCGTTCCTTGAACACCGTGAGGAGTCACTGGGACATCACACTAAAGAACAGTTCACCAGAATCCACGAGCTTTGTCGGTTGTAAGCCAAAGCCTGGGTCTCTACAATTACTTCACACATCAAACGTTACCCTCTGCTACTTATAACCTTGCAACCTAGTACTACCTGCCGTATGTGCAAAATAAACCCGACAAAAATCTGTGATCTGTCGAGATATGGGCTCCTCCAGGTCCGATATACCCATGACATGACGTGTAAAAGACAGAATGTCATGTCATTGATTAAGTGCAGTGATGTGCAAACTGAGCCTGAAGACAGTTCTTGTTTGAAAGTGTTGTTTTTATGGTGGGACAATTTGTGGACGTTGTTCAATGCCTCAGTCATCCCCTTTGGGTTTTTCTTGATAACTCTAGATAGGTATTTTTTCCTCACCAGATATAGCAGTACTACTACCTGGATGAAGAAATAGTCAATAAGCAAAATGTGTTGATGGGAAAGAGCTCACTGGAACACAAACCAGTTACATCTGGAAATACTGTATATGCAACATGCAGAGACGACCATAGAATACTCCAGACATTGAATATCTGGAGGAAAAAATCTCGAAAGACGAATAAAGGCTGAATCGTAATTTTAGAATGAAGCTTTACAGAAAATATGGAAAGATCTGACTGTGAAACACAGTGACCACAGCAAGGAGGAGAAGGAACAAAATGAATGATACCAAAGATTGATTCTTCAGAGACCCCGTTCATTTAGCCAGGAAACTACTCTAAAAGCAAAGATTTGGGACGTACAGCGGACAAAGATGCTCTGTAACAACACTTCAGTACTTTGAGAGCGAAATCCACCATGTTTGTGGCCTACAATTCTTGGGAGAACATTTCATGACAAGCCACCAACAGTGGTTGAAGAGAATTGTGCTAAGGAAATACGGATCCAAATCACTACCTGGGCGAAATTGAGCACGCTACCTGCTATATAATAATTGTTACATGTACAGGGCCTGTGAATGATTCCTTTTGAATTCCATATGCACTAACGTCACAGGTGCCATGTGTATGGTGATCATGGCACAAGCCTTAAGCCTGCACACAAACCCATGGGCTGGCCAGGTTCTGAGGCCATACCTAGACTATGTTTTACCTAGTCTATATCTTATACTGGTATTTTATCAACCTTCCACTGAAATAGTCTTGGTTACATGAAAATGACATGTGTATCTGTGTATCTTACCTTCAGACAATTGATATATATATATATATATATATATATATATTATATATATATATATATATATATATATAAGTAAACAACTAAACAATGAAAGGTCTGAATCACAACACTCCTAGCTATTCTGTATAAACTCGTCTTATAATACAGATGTGATGTGTCTAGTGATTCGGCTAGTGACTATGTGCTTGTCACCTCTCGCTTTCAGCCTGCACCGCTGGCTAGCACTGCTTCTTGTAGCTATGTGAAAAGAAGATCAGAATGCGTCTATCCCCACCAGTACCTAGCCTCTCCATCACCAAGCCCTACGTTATGCCTCCTCGTGGCGACATGCGGTAATTGAGCACCTCGTGGACTCGGGCTAAATCTCGAAGGACTCGGAGGATGTCTGGCCCCCAGACGCGCGGCACGCAGGCCCACCAGCGCGTTGATATGCCCTGGTGCCCACAAACCAGATCCTCAAGCTATCGGTAAATAGCCCCACTGTCTTGTGGACATCTCGGGAGAGAATAAGGCTAAGGGAGTTAACCCTGAAAAAAAGATCACCCTACTGACCTGCGGGATGTCGTGGGAACAACAAAGGCTACTGGAGAGACCGTAAACAAACCGATGGAAGGCAACGGGAAACCACCATCGTATTCTCCCCAGGATATGCATGGATGGACAGACAAAAGGAAAATGAAGATAACGACATAGATAGGTGCTCCTAGGGAACACCTGTCTGGTAGGGACCGTCATGCTTCGCAGGTGACACCAGATCGTCAGCAAGCTACTGCGACCAACCTCAAAAATACCAAAATAACAACATGGAATACCAGAACATTGTTACAAAAAGGTAAACTAGACAATGTCAAAATGGAGATGGAAAGGCTTAACATTAGTATTTTAGGACTAGGGGAAGTGAGATGGAAGCAGGCTGTTATGATAACATCAGGAGAGTATACAGTAATATACTCTGGTGGAAACTCACATGAAAGAGGAGTAGGCATTGTAATGGACAGGGACAAATCAAAAGCAGTCAAAGGATACTGGGCTGTGTCCGACAGAGTTTTGCTGGATACATTTTGAGGCAGGCCATTTGATATCAACATCATTCAGATGTATGCACCAACATCTGCAAGTACTTAGGAAGACATTGACAACTTCTACGAAATATTAGAGATGGCCAAGGTCCAGTTCAAATCACAAGAAGTTAAAGTAATGATGGGAGATTTTAACTCTTTTCACGCCATGGTCGCAATCAAGCGACTTCCCGTACGACCGTCATGGTCGCATTTGTGCGACGTGGAGGGGTCATGCTAAACGATAACTTTTCACGTGGGTACAAAGCTTCTGTCAGCTCCACTGGTGAATGCAGGCGAATGTGCTAATTTTAAACTTTACCAAGTGACCTAATTTTTCAGCAGTAAGGCCGAAGTGTGGCTTTGTTAACTGTCGGAATTTACGTCACGTTTTCTCCGAAGCGTTTTCTCCAAAATGGCTACAAATCGACGCGCATTGTCTACTACTTCGAGTAGAATAAGCAGACAGCTGACATTGTGTGAAGATTTTCCATTGCTTTTCCTCATTTATCATAATATCTGGCACACAACTCACGAAATAAGGTCAGTAGTACAACTAATAAACCGTAAAAACATTGTTTGGTTTTCTTTATAATAAGATTATCTGTGGAATAATCAATCAAGCACATAAACATAAGCAAGCATTCATATATGAATACAACAGCTGCCCTTTACACAGCAACAAAAAGTAAGTGAAAATCTGTAATGGTCTTTGAGATATAAGCTTTTAAAAATGCATACTGCGCTGCAAAATTGGCTGCCCAAAATATACTTGGCACTGGGGAGTGCCGTTTCTGGGGAAACTTGGCGGTGAAAGAGTTAATGCTAAAGTGGGACAGGATAGGATGGAGGATATAGTTGGACCTCATGGCCTTGGTACACAAAATGAAAGGGGAGGGAAACTTGTGGAGTGGGCACAGATGAATGAGTTCATAGTAGGAAACATTTGGTTTGAAAAGCCTAACAGAAGAAAATGGACTTGGAAGAGTCCAGGAGATAATACCAAAAGTCAGATTGACTACATCCTGATTAAAAAAATATTTAGAAATTCTTTACTGTCAGCACAAACACTACCAGGCGCAGACTGCAACAGTGACCACAATCCTCTGGTGGGAAACTTTAGGTTGTAATTAAGGGAAAAGAAGCATACCAAAAGCAACATCAAACTAATCTTGAACTCTTGACCATAGATGAAGTGATACGTAAAATATTTAACGTAAATGTTCAAAACAAATTCAGTGCTCTGGAAGACGTTCCTGACAGTGAGAAACAATATACATTATTAGAGATGGCCAAAGCCCAACGCAAATCACAAAAAGTTACCATAATAATGGAAGATTTTAATGCTAAAGTGGGAAAGGATATGGTAGAGGATATAGTTGGACCTCAAGGCCTTGGTACACAAAATGAAAGGGGAGGGACACTTGCAGAATGGGCACAGATGAATGAGTTCATAGTAGGAAACACCTGGTTTGAGCAGCCTAACAGAAGAAAATGGACTTGAATGAGTCCTGGAGATAATACCAAAAATCATATTGACTACATCCTGATTAATAAAAAAAATAAAATAAAAAGAAGTTCTTTACTGTCAGCAAAAACACTTCCAGGCACAGACTGCAACAGTGACCACAGTCCTGTAGAGCGAAGATTTAGGTTGAAATTAAGGAAAAGGAAACAGCCTAAAGCAGCATCAAACTAGATCTTGGACTCTTAAATACAGATGATGTGATACGTCAAACATTTAATGTACATGTTCAAAACAAATTCAGTGCTCTGGAAGACGTTGGTGACAGTGAAGAACAATGGACAAAGTTGATAAATTCGATAAATGAAGCTTGTGAAGAAATCCCTGAAGTAGATAGCAAAGCAAAAAAGAACTGGATGACAACAGAAATTAAGCTTGATGGAGGAACGCAGGAAGGTAAAGAGAAACGTGGAGCTATACAGTAAGATAAATAAAGAAATCAGGAATAGGTGCAATGAAGCTAAGGAAACTTGGCTGAAAACAAAATGCAAAGAAATAGAAGACCGACACAAGACGGATCCTCAAGATATGTACAGACGAATTGAAGAAATTGTCCACATGAAAACAATACATACACATCAACTGGTTGCTTATAATCAAAAGATGGTACATTACACTTAACATGGAAAAAGACAAAATATTAGACAGATGGGGGAGAGTACATTAAAGACCTTTCTGAAGATGACAAAAACGAAGAACACATTTGAAGGACCAACTATAATGAAAGATGAAATCAGAGAAGCACTGAAAAAGATGAAACCAGGAAAAGACCCAGGACCAGACAACATTACTTCAGAAATGATTGAAGCCCTGGAGGAATTTGGCATAGAAAAAATAACAGTCCTCCTAAATGAAATTTATGACACTGGAAAAATCCCCAAAGATATGTCAAAATCAATTTTCATTGCACTTACAAAGAAGACAGGGGCTATAGAATGCGAACTCCATCGCACAATCAGTTTGATGAGTCATGTAACAAAAATCCTGTTAAGAATAATCATGATGAGGACAAGGAATAGTAACAAAAGAGAAATAGCAGAAGAACAGTGTGGATTTGTGGAGCGGAAAGGAACTGTTAATGCCATATGCATCCTAAGAACTATCATAGAGAGGTTAATTGAGATGAATAAGGATTTGTATTTATGCTTTGTTGACTATACCAAGGCTTTCGATCGGGTACGACATGAAGAATTGATCAACCAACTGGAGAGACTCAATGTCGATGGAAAAGATCAGGAATATGTACTGGAAACAAACAGCTGCAAAGAGAATAGAAAACAATATAAGCTCTTTTCAAAACATCAAAAGAGGAGTCAAACAGGGTTGTGTTTTGTCACCAGATCTGTTTTCACTATATAGCGAAAACATCATGAGAAACCTAGAAGAAGACCCTGGATTAAAGGTTGGAGGGAAAATGATAAACAACATTCGGTACGCAGATGACACCGTGCTCATTGCAGAAAATGAAAGGGACCTACAAAACCTTGTGAATATACTAGAAACAGAAAGCAAAGGTAAGGGGTTGGAACTAAACAGCAGGAACACTGAAGTCATGGTGATCAGTAAAAAACATGAAATCTCCCCATGCAAAATAACAGCAAATGGTATAACCTTGACACAGGTTGATAACTTCAAAAACCTGGGAACGGTCATTTCATCAGACGGCAGATGCACATCGGAAATAGCTGGCAGAATCGGCCAAGCCAAAACAGCATTCAAGAAGATGACAAGCATTCTTACCAACACTTAAATGCCTATCAATTAACATCAGAAAGAGAGTCCTTGAACGTTATATAGAACCAATACTGTTGTACGGATGCGAGGCGTGGACAGTCAGCAAGCAAAGCCAGAGCAGAATCGAGGCAGCCGAGATGTGGTTTCTCAGAAGAATGTTGAGAGTTCCATGGACAGCAAAGAAAACAAACGAGACAGTCTTGATGGAGGCAGACACAAGTAGATCACTCATAAGGAAGATTAGGAAAAGACAAGCAACATTTGTAGGCCATTATATGAGGTAGGGGGATTTGGAGCACCTGGTCACAACAGGAAAGCTGGAGGGAAAGAGAACACCAGGTAGACCCAGAGAGAGAATTCTGGACAGACTTGCAGAGTGGCTGGGAAAGAAGAGGGTGGGGACGATGCTGGGGGCAGCAGAGATAGAGATGGTTGGAAGTCCATGGTCGCCAACGCCATGCGGCAGGGCACCTGATGATGATGATGATGATGATAACATTCAAGAACTCTCTTCCTGATGTTAATTGATAGGCATTTGTTGGTAAGAATGCTTGTCATCTTCTTGAATGCTGTTTTGGCTTGGCCGATTCTGCTGGATATTTCTGATGTGCATCTGATGTCTGATGAAATGATCGTTCCCAGGTTTTTGAACTTATGAACCTGTGTCAAGGTTGTGCCATTTGCTGTTATTTTGCATGAGGGGATTTCATGTTTTTTACTTATCACCATGACTTCAGTCTTCCTGCTGTTTAGTTCCAGCCCCTTACCTTTGCTTTCTATTTCTAGTATATTCACAAGGTTTTGTAGGTCTCTTTCACTTTCTGCAATTAGCACGGTGTCATCTGCATATCGAATGTTGTTTATCATTTTCCCTCAAACCTTTAATCCAGGATCTTCTTCTAGGTTTCCCATGATGTTTTCTAGATTAAATAAACAGGTAAGAGATTCCACAAAGTGATACAATCAGTATGGAGGAATTTGAAGCTCATTAACCAGTGGATGGTTGCTGATGGAGTCTTCATACACGAAATGAGAAAAGTTGAGTGGCATTGTCCAATTCAAACCGAAATAATTTCAGATGGAAGAAAAGAAAAAAAAAGTTCCTTGACATGGCAGCAAAGCTAACTAAATATCAACCGTACTTTTGTTTGTTATCACTCGTTGTTTCTCCATCAGTAAGAATTTCATATGTGAAGAATACAATAAAAACTCTACACACGTGAATACTTGAGCCACACTTCATCTGGTGAATATCAGTAACCGTAGGTGCCTTTTTTGCGTACTATATTGTCCGTCACGTAGGTTTGATCATGGTCTGACAGAGTTCTAACGAACCACACAACCCTACGTGGTGGAACAGTCACTCAAGTCCATCCACTGCAGGGCCACTGATCAGAATAATGGGTAAGATAATCCTAGCAGGAACAACAGTTCTATAGACTCACGGTAAATCGTCTACAGTCCTTACCTGGTCAATCAATTATAACAGTTAATAATAATAATAATAATAATATATTTTATTTATATAGCGCAAAATCTTGATAAAATCAAATCTAAGCGCCGAGCGTATACATGCATACATACCTACATACATATGAGCGTATACATGCATACATACATGCATACTGCTTACATACATAAATCTAAGCTGAGCGTATACATGCATACATACATACATACATAAATCTAAGCGTATACATACATACATACATACATACATACATACATACATACGTACGCACATGCATACATAATAATTACAATATTTATATAGCGCAAATCTCGACAAAATCAAATCCAAGCGCCGAAAAGACACACACGCACACACGCACACACATACACACACACACACACACACACACACACATGCATGGCCACAAATGGGGAGAAAAGAATAAAAGCAATAAAAGCAAGAATAAAATCAATGGAAAACCACAGAGAGCACATCATATACAATTATATATTAAAACAAAGTGATTCCCCTCCGAGCGGAGATAGGCTGCAGAGGGGGGTTGAGTGAGGTTAGGATTTTATGCAGAGGAGAAAAGGTGAGTTTTGAGAGCGGACTTGAAGGAGGCAAAAGTAGGTTGCTGACGGACTGAGAGAGGAAGTTTGTTCCAGGAGAGGGGACCAGAAACAGAGTAGGCTCGTGGACCATAGGTATTGAGCTTAGTGCGTGGAAAGCGAAAAGTCAGAGGATCGGAGGCAGAGCGGAGGGTCCGTGAGGGAACATAGATCTCAAGTAGGCTTGACAGGTAATCGGGGGCTGCGTTATTGAGGCTTTTGTAGCACATGGTGTCTAGTTTGTACTGTATGCGCTTTGATACAGGGAGCCAGTGAAGTTGTGCCAGGAGAGGAGATATGTGGTCAGCTTTATTCTTTTTGAGTACAAGGCGTACAGCATTGTTTTGAATGCGCTGTAGGATGTGAATGGTGGAGGCAGGAAGACCAGACAGGAGTGAATTGCAATAGTCAATGCGAGACATTATGAAGGAGAGAACGAGTTTTGCAGTTGTTTCGACAGAGAGATACTTCCTGATCAGGCTTATACGATGGAGATGATAGTAGCAAGATCTGGCAGTTTGAGAAACAAAGTTGTTCATGGAGAGGGTAGAGTCAATGCAGACACCAAGGTTTTTAGCTGAATCAGAAATTGGGACTGATGTGTTACATAATGGGAGAGAAAGAGGAGGCAGCTGAGAAAGTTTCTGACGGGTGCCAATGAGGATAGCTTCTGTCTTGTCGTCATTAAGCTGAAGTCTATTGTGTGTCATCCAGTTCTTAATGTCCGAGTAACACTCAGTGGTGCGAGTCAACAGGCGCTGTATATTATCAGGTGAGTCACTGTCTTGAAGTTGGGTGTCATCAGCATAGAAGTGGTGTTTTATAGAGTGGGAGTTGATGATGGCGGACAGGGGGAGGTATAAAGAGTGAAAAGAACAGGGCCAAGGACAGATCCTTGTGGAACACCACAGGTCAGGTATGCAGGTTGAGAGTAAGTGCCATTGATGAGAACGGTTTGTTTTCTGTTTGATAAATACGAAGTGAAAAAGGAGAGAGCAATGTCAGAGATGCCAAAAGTATGATGAAGTCTAGAAAGGAGAATACCATGGTCAATGGTATCGAAGGCTGCAGACAGATCAAGGAGTGTGAGGAGAGAGACTTTGCCAGTATCAGTTGCAAGGAGGAGATTGTTGAGAATGTTAGTAGGGCAGTTTCAGTGCTATGGCACTGGCGGTAGGCTGACTGGAAAGGATTGAGGAGATTGTTGGCAGACAGGTGAGAGTTCAGCTGGTTGAGGACGACCTTTTCAATGTGATGTAAGGTTGTCGCCTCCATTTGGGCGACGGATGACTAACTATCTATATACACATGTTTAAAGGTACTTTTCATCCGCAAATGATCTTTTCCAAACTATGAAACAGTTTCTTAATTATACAGATAACTATGAAATCAATTATTCACTTAGATCACGCGTCATGTAATTAATACAATCATTCTGTTTTGTCTGATTTCATAACGCCATTCCTTGTTACTTCTTGTTAAAATATCTGACACAAAGAACAAGAAAATGCATTCGCACTGATCAATGGTCGGAAGGAACGAGATATAACCACCAGTGCACTTATTCTAACACATCAATGTGCATTGCTGAGGCATTGTGTATATCTTTGAACACATTTTGATGTTTGTATAACTGAATTTGCTACTGTTTTCCTGTTCAAATACATTTGATCTTCAGTTCCCCATAACATCATGTCCTTTTGGTCTGGATGTGAGCTGAAGGCAGAGAGATTGACAAGATTAGTCAGCAGGTCTTCTGCTCTTTCCCTACACTGGGCACGAGACATGGGAGACACCGTTTCAGTCTGCATTTGAAAAACTCAAACTTTGTTGTCCATTTTGACATTTGCACTGATCTATATGAGTTATGGTGATTGTTATCATTTTCAGAGTAAAAAAACATTCGAATATTACATTTTACCTTCAATATTTGCTAGCAATGAAGACATTATTTTCATGGCAATGTTGATATGTAAAAGACATGACACTGGTCGTGACTGAATTGAATGGCACACCAAATTCGTTATACGCTGGAGACGTGAGTCAGTGATAAGTTTTGTTGTTTTGTACTGGTTTAAAATTGGAGCTGGGTTAATCGATATTTCATGCCAGAGGATTGCTGTGCCGCAGACCCGCAGATCTGTGTGTGTGTTGGAGCCGTGCTATGGTGTATTCTTCAGTAAAGTCAAAGTCAGCCGCCTTCCAGCCTGTAAACATCAAACTGTACAACGCACTACCAATTTTCATTGTAAAAGATAACTGTTAGACCAACTGTACAGGCTTCAGAGAGCATTCTAGTGCACAGAGCAGTGACAATGTTCAGGCCTACTGTCTGAATCACAAATTTTGTCATTATCTTTTCATAAGAACTTATACTTTCTGATCTTATTGTCTGCACCAGAGCTGGGTCTGTTTGTTACTTATAACTATCAGAAAGGTTAAAGTGAAAGACATCCCACATTTCCTGTGATTTATGGCTTACATACAAACTGTCCTGATGTCTGTGACAGCAGAGATGTAAGCCTGCTGCTGGAAATTTATTGCTTTTGCTTTTTGTGGAAATACACTTATATTATCTTTGTAACTTTAACAAGACAACAAAAAAGAAAAAAAACAAAAACAAAAAAACAATAAAACAACAAACAAGCAACCATCCAAAAAACACATAGATATGAATCATTGTAAATCACCGTCATCATCTCCCAGCCACCACCACCATTACACCACCACAATACTTGGAACAATCACCCCATCACCTAAACCACCACTATCACTACCATTACCTTTTCAATAATTACCGTTTACTCCACAGGTGTTATCTTCATGTCTGTCATTCTTTACACACTACTTCTGGAATGGTGAGCTTAATAAATGTGTTATAGTGTTTCATGTCTATGTTGCTGGTTACATCTACAGGATAAAACATATTGTCCAGCACTGTATGTCTCTATCTTCTTCTTGTTCTTCTCCTTTACTCTGTGAAAAGTCACTGTTTAAATCTACAGGATAAAACATATTGTCCAACACTGTATGTCTCTATCTTCTTCTTGTTCTTCTCCTTTACTCTGTGAAAAGTCACTGTTTAAATCTACAGGATAAAACACTATTGTCCAACACTGTATGTCTCTATCTTCTTCTTGTTCTTCTCCTTTACTCTGTGAAAAGTCACTGGTTAAATCTACAGGATAAAACATATTGTCCAACACTGTATGTCTCCATCTTCTTCTTGTTCTTCTCCTTTACCCTGTGAAAAGTCACTGGTTAAATCTACAGGATAAAACATATTGTCCAACACTGTATGTCTCCATCTTCTTCTTGTTCTTCCCCTTTATTCTGTGAAAAGTCACTGGTTAAATCTACAGGATAAAACATATTGTCCAGCACTGTATGTCTCCATCTTCTTCTTGTTCTTCTTCTTTATTCTGTGAAAAGTCACTGGTTAAATCTACAGGATAAAACATATTGTCCAACACTGTATGTCTCCATCTTCTTCTTGTTCTTCTTCTTTATTCTGTGAAAAGTCACTGGGGTGCCACAGTCAAAAACTGTTCATGATTTTTTACAGTTGTGTCGTTTGTGCGCTAAAGCCTGGGTCTCTGCAAATGTTTTATCTGTCCATTCCGCAATATCTGTGTATGTGTGTGTGTGTGTGTGAGAGAGAGAGAGAGAGAGAGAGAGAGTGTGTGTGTGTGTGTGTGTGTGTGTGTGTGTGTGTGTGTGTGTGAGAGAGAGAGAGAGAGAGAGTGTGTGTGTGTGTGTGTGTGTGTGTGTGTGAGAGAGAGAGAGAGAGAAAGAGAGAAAGAGAGTGTATGTGTGTGTGCGAATGTGCATGTGCGTGTGTGTGTTCGTGTGTGTGTGTCTTCGTGTGTGTGTGTGTGTGTGTGTGTGTGTGTGTGTGTGTGTATATATATATATATTATATATATATATATATATATATATATATATTATATATGTGTGTGTGTGTGTGTGTGTGTGTGTGTGTGTGTGTGTGCGTGCGTGTGTTCATTCCTGGACATAATGGCTACCTGGTTGAACCTGGCTCTCAGTTACAAAAAAGGCTACTTACTGCGTAGCTTTCATCGGCGAGTTATTATCGTCAGTATTATTATCAATAAAGATGGAATTTACCAGAGTATTTGAGAAGCCTGACAGTGTTTCGTAAAGATATTCTTATCCTTCCATATAAGTTTGAGTCTGGAAGGTGCTGATGCTGTCTTCACCATCTTTGAAAGTATTTCGGTTTGGATCCTTCATTGTCAGTGATAGATCCCAGGTAAGTGAATTGTCGAACAGCTCCTAGTTTCAGTCTATGGACCATAATATCAGTAATGATGGTCGTGTTGTGGTTAACCAAACTGAGTTGATCAGTTTCATACTTATGCACACTTGGATCTTCTCTGTTTCATGTGTTGTACAGTTCACAACATTAATCAGTCCATCATTTTTATGCCTATTTTCTGTGTCAGACACATGTTGTCTTTGTCTCGATTGGTGCTGACTTTGATTTTATTTGGTCAAGTCTTTCAAAATGTTAAAGACCTAACTACGTGTCATTTCAAAGACTGATTTTAAGAAGTTTCCATAAGTATGTTAAAAACGAGGGGGGGGGGGGGGTGCAGCCGGGTAAAGGTTACCAGTAACCCAGAAGAGAGAGGAATAATACCGTAGAGACTTTTTACCAGATAAGTATTATGAGGGTGGTGCCCATCTCCTCTCCTTATGTCCTTTGCTTTTGTAATTGCCAGTAGGGTCAGGCAGTCACTGTGATCTGGGTTCATCACAATATAGTTTAAGTGTGTATCTTTGACTTTGGCAAACGATCGAAAACATGTTTCAACTGTTTAACACACACCTTCTAGTGTAAGGATTATTGATGACAGTTTTTTGGTACTGAAACAGCGTTTGCGTTGTTTTTGTATTTGACCATATATTTCCTCTCTTTGTATGCACTGTCTCTACGCATGCAAAATGGAATATTATCGATAAAATCTAAATGCCTTTTAAGCAGCAACTACACTTGAGATTCTTAACAGAAGAATGTAACACACAAATAATCCTGATCTTACACACTTGTCTGCTGGGTGACGGACGCTGTTGTAAAATTATTTATCTTAAAATTTGTTATTGTTACATCCTTTCCATTATGTTTTTTTCTCATTTCACTGGGCGCTCCAAAATTTAAAGGAGGACATATCTCCTTCCAGACTGCTGATTGTGGCACTGATCTCTCCCTGAAGTGCACTTAGTTCAGGCTTTAGCCCAGAAAGATCCACTACACAAAGCCACCTGGGAAAATGCAAATTGGAGACAGAAAAATTGAAGACCCCAGCAAAATGGTTATGTTTACTCAGGCTCTGGATGATACGTTCAACGCAAAACCACCAGAAGAATACAGTCAGTAAAGGTGGACCGTACCGAGAGACACCCTTCACAACATCGTTAAAAATGAAGAGCTGTTATTGAAAGAAAAGTAAAGAAATGGGTGAACACGACTTCTATCTGTACTCGACGGACAGGGATGTCTCTGACACTGCATAAACTATCGAATGTCTGCTGCTTTTGGATGAAAGACCCTCTCTGAAAAAAAGCACAACGAAGCAATTATTAGCCTATCATTTGGGACAGCTCCAGGACTCATCATCATCATCATCATCAGGTGCCCTGCCGCATGGCGTTGGCGACCATGGACTTCCAGCCATCTCTATATCTCGCTGCCCCCAGCATCTCCCCACCCTCCTCATCCGCAGCCACTCTGCAAGTCCGTTCATCATTCTCACCCTGGGTCTACCTGATGCTCTCTTTCCCTCCATCATTCCTGTTGTGACCAGGTGCTCCAAATCCCCCTTCCTCATAAAATGGCCTTTACATGTTGCTTGTCTTTTCCTAATCTTCCTTACGAGTGATCTACTTGTGTCTGCCTCCATCAAGACTGTCTCGTTTGTTTTCTTTGCTGTCCATGGTACTCTCAACATTCTTCTGAGAAACCACATCTCGGCTGCCTCGATCCTGCTCTGGCTTTGCTTGCTGACTGTCCACGCCTCGCATCCGTACAACAGTATTGGTTCTATATAACATTCAAGGACTCTCTTTCTGATGTTAATTGATAGGCATTTGTTGGTAAGAATGCTTGTCATCTTCTTGAATGCTGCTTTGGCTTGGCCGATTCTCCCAGCTATTTCCGATGTGCATCTGCCGTCTGATGAAATGACCGTTCCCAGGTATTTGAACTTATGAACCTGTGTCAAGGTTGTGCCATTTGCTGTTATTTTGCATGGGGGGATTTCATGTTTTTTACTGATCACCATGACTTCAGTCTTCCTGCTGTTTAGTTCCAACCCCTTACCTTTGCTTTCTGTTTCTAGTATATTCACAAGGTTTTGTAGGCTTGTCATATTGGCAGATGTAATGCGTCTAGTGTGTCGGCTTCGGCCTGCACCGCTGGCTAGCACTGCTGTGCGAAAAGAAGAGCAAGGCGTAAGTCTCTTCCTGTCAGTACATAGCCTCTCCATTAGCAAACCCTACGCTGTGCCTCCTCGTGACCACAGGCGTAACTGAGCACCTCACGGACTCAGGCTGAATCTCGTAGGACTCGGAGGAGGTCTGGCCCCAGAGTGAGGCATGCAGGCCCACCGGCGTGTGGACACGCCCAGGTGCCCACGAACCAGATCCCAAGCTATGGGTAAATAGATCCACTGCTCCAGGACTACAAGGGAAAATAAACTGCACCTGTAGCTCCACCAGTCCTGGGACAAGAGCGATATCACAAGACTCGAGAGACGGTAACATCGTCATCCTGTGTGAGAACAAAGTTGACATAAACGAGTTTAGTAAACACAGGGAAATCTCTCCGCTGAACATTGTGGGCAAGATCTCTGCAGAATAGTCCTCAACAGGCTCCATAAACTCTCAGAAAGGGTATAGCGAGAGTCATAGCAAAGCTGCCCCTTACAACGTTCTACAATCGACATGATCTTGTCTTTGCCGCAGATACAAGAGACATTGCAGAGAGCAGAGGGTGCACAATACGTTTTGTTCATCGACGTGACCAAAGCCTTTGACCTTGTGAGTTGTGGTGGCCTCTTCAGGCTCTTTGACAAGATAGGACGGATGCCATCCTATGTTCTTCAACATGATCTGACCTTTTCTTCCCATAGACATGAAATGTGCTGTCCACAGTTTGACGCTGCATCACCCAGCGCCTTTGACGTCCATAACAGTGTAAAACAAGGCTGTGTGCTGGTACCTACATTGTGCAGTGATGCTAAAGCAAGACTTCAGCCATCAGCACAGGATGTGTACCTGCATACGAAATCTGACAACAAGCCCATCAGTCCCTTCACCTCATCATCAGTGTGGATATGACGAACGTAATCAGTCAAGATATATAAATCCCAACTCATATTACTGTCTCCAACTATAAGCTATTGCAAGTGCGCTGGTCCGTGTGCTTTAGCTCCACAGTAACTGTCACCTTCTGAATGCAGAGATCAAGAGACCAGCTGCCATGTGTATAGTGCTCATGGCACAAGCCTTAAGGCTGCACATAAACCCATGAGCTGGCCAGGTCCTGAGGCCCTACTTAGTCTATGTTTTACTTAGTCTATATTTTATACTAGTATTTTATCAGCCTACCGTTACATGTAAATGACATGTGTATGTGTGTATCATACTGTAAAAAAAGGAACATACATATAAAGTAAATGAATAACTAATTAAATGTCTGAATCACATCACAACTGGCTATTATGTATAAACTTGTCTGTAATGATAGACCCCGCACCCAGTCGATGCCCATATGT
>JAPXFY010000013.1:5042606-5058931 GCA_030674185.1 Monoplex corrugatus | reverse complement strand
GAAGGGCAGTGTATCCAGAAATGACATGAAGTGCAGGGAATATTAAAAAATGATGTTAAAGGCAGGAAATCAGAAATGACGTGAAGGGCAGGGTATCTGGATATGACATGAAGGGCAGTGTTTCCAGAAGTGACGTGAAGGGCAGTGTTTCCAGAAGTGACGTGAAGGGCAGTGTTTCCAGAAATGACGTGAAGGGCAGTGCATCCATAAATGACGTGAAGGACAGGAAATCCAAAAATGATGTGAAGGGAAGAGTATCTAGAAATGACGTGAAGGGCAGTGCATCCAGAAATGACGTGAAGGGCAGTGCATCCAGAAATGACGTGAAGGACAGGAAATCCAAAAATGATGTGAAGGGCAGAGTATCTAGAAATGACGTGAAGGGCAGTGTATTCAGTAATGACGTGAAGGGCAGGGAATAAAAACAATTATGTTAAAGGCGGGGAATCCAAAAATGACAAACCATAAGTAATCCATTGCGCAACAGAATTCAGAAATGCCATTTTATGTTTCTTCCTGTTCCCAGGTCTACCTGATTCGTTGCACTGGGCACAATCCACTCCCTTACCTCTTGGCTTTTGCCCTGTGCCTTCTTCAGAACAGGGCGATACCGATATGGCATGTCCACTTCTCAAAATCGCAGAACTCATCTCACTTCCCCTTTGACATCATAGTTGACTCCCCTCTACACACTTCTTACTACTGCTCATGAAGACATGGGCATTCCATTTGGTCCCTTTTTATCCACTGGACGAGGCGGCAGGGAAGTTTTTAGTCCTGTTTTTATTATCCGTTGTTTGGTGTTTGTGGTCTGTTTGTGACTGTGCGTTCGCGCTTGACAAAGGCCGGTTGGCCGAAAATTTTAGCTTGTTTTGTCTTAAAAGATCCAAAACACAAACCAGAAGAACAAGAAAACCAATGTAAGCGCGTATCCAATAAGATAAAACAAAACAAGCGCAAATTTTCGGCCAACTAGCCTTTGTCAGTCTAGTTTACCACCCGTCCGTGCACCTCATAAAAAGGATCATCTTGTCCAACTGGAACATTTTGCAATCCAGTCCTACTACAGGTGAAACCTTTGACAAGCGCCCTTTGATCGTCTACAAGAGAGACACAAATCTCCGCGACTTGCTGGTGCATTCGAATCTCAGCAAACCAGTCAGCCAACCTCCAGGAACCTCTCCATGCGGCAAACCTAAATGCAAGACTTGTCCTTTCTTGTGCACAGCCACCACAGTCAAAGGCCCCAAATCTCATATGAGAATTACAAAACATTTCAACTGTCAAACTTATAACATTGTCTACTTGATCAGCTGCTTTAAATGTTCCCAATTGTATATTGGAGAAACTGGACGCACCCTTGACACACGTTTCAAAGAACACTTGGCTGATATCCGCCACCAAAGGGATAAAACTATCCCCAATCACTTCAACCAATCAGACCACTCAATCAATGACATCCGAGTGAAAGGTCTGTGGCTTCTACACAATAACAGCACCATAGACAGGAAAGACAGAGAATCCCACCTCATAAATAAACTTGGAACACGCAAACCACATGGTCTTAATGACAAACCATAAGTAATCCACTGCGCAACAGAATTCAGACATGCCGTTTCATGTCTCTTCCTGTTCCCACGCCTACCAGATTCTTGGCACCGGGCACAATCTACTCCCTTGTCTCTTGGCTCTTGCCCTGTGCCTTCTTCAGAACAGGGCTATACCGATATAGCATGGCCACTTCTCAAAATTGCAGAACTCATCTCACTTCCCTTTTGACATCATAGTTGCCTCCCCTCTCCCCATTTCTTACTACTGCTCATGACGACATGGGCATTCCATTTCTTACCCACTGGACGAGGCGGCAGGGAAGTTTTTAGTCCCGTTTTTATTATCCATTGTTTGGTGTCTGTGATCTGTCTGTGACCGTGCGTTCGCGCTTGACAAAGGCCGGTTGGCCGAAAATTTTAGCTTGTTTTGTCTTGTTTTGTTAAATACGCGTTTGTTTTGGTTTACTTGTTCTTCTGGTTCCTGTTTGCTTGGACGCGGGCAGTCGCACTTGTTTTGGATCTCGTACTACCCCCCTTATTTTCTGGCGTAAAAATATGAGGGATCTATCTTGATGACACCTTCCTGTAGCCAAGCTGATTTCTTAGGATCCTCGATGCAGTCGACGAATGAATGTCGAGACAATCAGCGATCTCTTCAAGGCTGACTCTTGAATCAGCATCAACCATTGCCTTCACACTAGCCACTAACTTTTCATCGCACTTTTTGATTTTTCGCATTTTCCCCCTGTTGTCTTCAGTGCTGGCCTGGCCACTTGCAAAATGTTTTGTAAATCTGAGCACAGTTGCTTTCAAAGGAGCAGAAGGTTGTCCCAAAGCTCTCATGTCCGCAAGTATTTCGGATGCATTCTTTCCGAGGACGACATGTACCTTGATGTAGCTGCAATAATCCGCTGTTGAAAACGCCATTTTCTTTGCCATTTTTCAAATCAGTGTTGACAGGGCCTTGACATACACTGTCAGAACCGTAAGACGGATCAAAAAGGAATAACAAAATTTGGCACAGAATTACATCATAGACTGACGTTTTCTGTGAAGTAATTTTCCATTTTCTGTAAATGCGTTTTCAAGCTATACAGATGTGGTCTCATGGTACTGGAAACTATCCTTGTACGTCTGAATGACACTGTGCTCTACTGAAACATCGTCTGTGTCATTGATGGTTACCTGTGTTAACAAGCTTATTATACACATATGACTGCATGAGTCAATGAGTGAGAGAGAGAGAGGGAGAGAGAGAGAGGGGGGAGAGAGAGAGAGAGAGAGGCAGTTTCAGTTTCTCAAGATGTCTCCGCGCTCGGAACGAATTCCATATGCACTAACGTCACAAGTGCCATGTGTATGGTGATCATGGCACAAGCCTTAAGCCTGCACATGAACCCTGGAGAGAGAGAGAGAGAGAGAGAGAGAGAGAGAGAATGCGCCTGCGCGCGCATGTGTGTGTGCGTGTGTGTATGTGAGTGTGTATGTGTGTGTCGCGTGTGCATGCTCTCTCTCTCTCTGTCTCTGTCTCTCTGTCTCTCTCTTTTTCTCTCTGTCTGTCTTTCTGTCTCCCTGTTTCTCTTTGTCTGTCTGTCTCTCTTTCTGTCTGTCTCCCTGTCTGTGTCTCTGTCTCTGTCTCTCTCTCCCTCTCTCTCTCTCTCTTTCTGTCTGTGCCTGTCTGTCTGTCTCCCTGTCTCTGTCTCTGTCTCCCTGTCTCTGTCTCTGTCTCTCTCCCTCTCTCTCTCTCTCTCTCTTTCTCTCTCTCTCTCTCTTTCTGTCTGTCTCTGTCTGTCTGTCTCTGTCTGTCTGCCTGTTTGTCTGTCTGTCTCCCTGTCTTTGTCTCTGTCTATCTGTCTGTCTGTCTCTCTATCCCTCTCTCTCTCTCTCCCCCTCTCTCTCTCTCCCCTCTCTCTCTGTCTGTCTCTGTCTGTCTGTCTCTGTCTCTGTCTCTGTCTCTGTGTCTGTCTCTGTCTGTCTGTCTGTCTGTCTCCCTCCCTCCCTCCCTCTCCCTCTCCCTCTCTCAGAAAATTGGCCAAGTGTGGCGTGTGGATTTCGAATGACCGGTGGCGAACAAATGTGTTTGTGTTTGTGAAGGTCTGCTTGAGGGACAGTTCCATGCACACGGCAATCACAGATTGTGCCGACATTTATTGTGATTGTGATTCGGTTTACTATGATTGTGTGATATTTGTTGTGATTGTGATTCGGTTTACTACGATTGTGGTGATATTTGTTGTGATTGTGATGAAGTTTACTATGATTGTGGTGATATTTGTTGTGATTGTGATTCGGTTTACTATGATTGTGGTGATATTTGTTGTGATTGTGATGAAGTTTACTATGATTGTGGTGATATTTGTTGTGATTGTGATGAAGTTTACTATGGATTGTGCTGATATTGTGTTGTGATTGTGATGAGTTTACTATGATTGTGGTGATATTTGTTGCGATTGTGATGAAGTTTGCTATGATTGTGCTGATATTTGTTGTGATGTGATGAAGTTTACTATAATTGTGGTGATATTTGTTGTGATTGTGATGAAGTTTACTATGATTCTGGTGATATTTGTTGTGATTGTGATGAAGTTTACTATGATTGTGCTGATATTTGTTGTGATTGTGATGAAGTTTACTATGATTGTGGTGATATTTGTTGTGATTGTGATGAAGTTTACTATGATTGTGTGATATTTGTTGTGATTGTGATGAAGTTTACTATGATTGTGGTGATATTTGTTGTGATTGTTATTCGGTTTATATGATTGTGGTGATATTGTTGTGATTGTGATGAAGTTTACTATGATTGTGGTGATATTTGTTGTGATTGTGATGAAGTTTACTATGATTGTGGTGATATTTGTTGTGATTGTGATGAAGTTTACTATGATTGTGGTGATATTTGTTGTGATTGTATGAAGTTTACTATGATTGTGGTGATATTTGTTGTGATTGTGATGTGTGATGAAGTTTACTATGATTGTGTGATATTTGTTGTGATTGTGATGAAGTTTACTATGATTGTGGTGATATTGTTGTGATTGTGATGAAGTTTACTAAGAGTGCGCTGATTTTGGTAGATTGTGATAACATTGTTACAAACTGGTCATATCAATGATGGTAACTACGGATAATATGTACAAAAGTAGAATGATCAGTGTGGGATGGTGGAATCTGTTGTTCTATATATTTCCCTGTTCAGAGTATATTTTCTTGTGTCTTGGGTTGAAGAGATGTGCTGTCTGTCTGTCCTGTGTCTCTTTCACATGCTGGACACATTTGGGATTTCATGCCGGACTTCTGACAATCCCATCATGCCATTGGTTACAGGTCTCATCTGTATGGTTCTTCAAGACGATGCTTACAATGAAAGGGGTTCTTCAGCTTTGGGTTCTGCTTTCACCAATCCATTATTGTTGAATACAAGTGTACTGTCGAAAAGTAAAACTAGCATTCAAGAATGAAGTATATTTCCGATGTGAATTGTTCTAAAAATACTATCAATTAACATCGGAAGAGATTTATTGTATTCATAGAACGATAGTTTGCACGGATTGAAGGTGGACTGTCAAGTGAATGCAAACTCAAAATCAAACAGCTTGAGCAGCTGAAATGTGTTTGTAAGACGAATGTTAACATTTCATGGACAGCAAAAAAAATAGCAAAAAAAACGAGACATCCTGAAGAAAGCACACACACCACACACACACACACACACACGCACGCACGCACGGCACACACACACCAACACCACACCACAACAACACCACACACAACACCAACACACACACCACCAAATTAACGAAGAAGATTAGGAAAAGACAAACAACATTTATAGCACATTTTTTGAGGCAAGAGAAATTCGAGCAACTGGTCACAACAGAAAGCTGGAGGGAAAGAGAACACCAGGTAGACCCAGGGAGAAAATATTGGACGTACTTACGGAGTGGATGAAGATAGATGAGGGTGGGATGAACTAGCAGTTAAAAAAGATAGGTTCGTATGGGGGCCACGATCGCCAACGCCATGGGCAAGGGACATGATGATGATGATGATGATGATGATGATGATGATGATGATGATGATGATGATGGTGATGATGAGCAGCTGTTGTGTGTTGTTGAACTATGACTGTGCCCCACGTGCACGGCATCGCTGTTATCAGAGTGATCTGTTGCAGACAATGTCTTCCTACTTGGTGATGATGATGTCACAGCTCTTGAGGCTGACCTTCAGAGTGATCTTCTCTTTACTGCTCTTTCCTCAGTCATTGTCTCCTGGCTTTAGCTATTCGTACAGGACACAATGATGATAACGATAATCATAATGATAATACTTATACTACCACTACCAATAATGTGACAATAATAACAATAATAATAATAATAATAGCAATAAAAAATAATAATGATAATAATGATAACAATAATAATAACGATGATGACAGCAAGAACAAGAACAATAATAATAATAACAATGATAACAATAATGATAATAATAATTATGATGATGATGATGATGATGATGATGATGATGATGATGATGATGATGATGATGATGATAATAATAATAACAATAATAATAATAATGACATTTGTAAGGCGCCAAACACTGGTACAAAAAAACAAACCAAAGCACGCACTCTCACCATTCACCAAAGCAATCACCCAACAAGCACCAACACTCTCACCACTCACCAAAGCAATCACCCAACAAGCACCAACACTCTCACCACTCACCAAAGCAATCACCCAACAAGCACCAACACTCTCACCACTCACCAAAGCAATCACACAACAAGCACCAACACTCTCACCACTCACCAAAGCAATCACACAACAAGCACCAACACTCTCACCACTCACCAAAGCAATCACCCAACAAGCACCAACACTCCAGGGCACGAAGCACACACAAACAAGATTGAGTGTCGAACTGTTAAGTTCTGAACAAACATGGCTTATCAAAAATAGTGTTGACTCACCAAATGCCAGCTACGTTGGACAGTTACTGCCGTTAGTGTTGTTTACAGCCGGGTCCACTGTTTAGAGCCATATCTGGTCTATAACCAGTCAAAACACAATAACAATTGACGATGTCACCACAAACGCAACATTAATATCATAAACATTACAATACAAAGTCTAACACAACAATATTATAAACACTGCAATATCAATATTAACCAGCATCATTAGTATAAACTATGCAATTGTTATTGTTAAGCCCAGCCGACTGCGTGGAGCCATATCAGATCTGTAACCGTTTCAAAACACACAGTTCTTCAACGGGGGAATAAAACGAAAAGAAAACTAAGTACACATATCAATGCATTCGCGCACATAAGCTAAGGAGATGCCCCTGGCGTTGACCACTCCGTCCAATTTATCGCACATGGGATTTAAAAAAAAAACACCTGAATACAAATTTAAACATAACCAAGGACACTAAAACGTATATAGAAACGGGCTTAATTTACCTAAACTTGCTTCCACACACCTCATTTCCCTAGAGCCAAAAATTCGCTTAATGCTTGTACCCAATTTTCAGTCCTAAAAGAAAAGTTCGTAAGACTTTAACGAACAAATACAAATGAATGGACCAGCAAGACAGAAAATGATAGGAAGAAATGACAGAAAGCAAAAGAATAAGACAGAAACAAAGAGAGTGACAGAAAATAGACAATTTCTAGCACAGAATGTCCTTAAAGAATCCCTTCATACAAACATCCAAAGACAGATTTATTTTGTCACACTCACTGGCGGCGTGCTAGATAGGAAGTCTACAAGGGCTGTCAGTGTCTAGCTTCTGTGAGGTCACTCACTAGAGAAGTCCCTGAACTGTTGCTGTGTCATTTTGGTAATGTTCTATACGCTCCCTGTGGTGACCCAGGCTGTAAACAAGAATGTCTGTAGTGTCTATCAGAGCGTCATGGCTCCATCTCCATCCATTACTGTTTTCTTTAAGTCGTAAATAAATGAACGCTGCTTGCCCTGCTGGTGTCCAGTGTGAACAGAGAGAATGTTGGTATGGTATGATCATTTTGTTCCGTTTTATATTTATTTATTTATTTGTTTATTTATTTATATATTCTCTTATTCATTCTATTTATTGATCTGTTTATTCATTTTGTTTATTTATTTCTTCTACGTATTTTTATTTATTTATTCATTCATTTATTCATTCATTCATTTATCTATTTTTTATTTATTCATTGATTTATTTGTTTGTTTATTTATTTACTTTATACAATGATTTATTAATTTATTTATTCATTCATTTAACAGGAAGACTGAAGTCATGGTGATCAGTAAAAAACATGAAATCCCCTCATGCAAAATAACAGCAAACGGCACAACCTTGAGACAGGTTGATAAATTTATTTACCTGGGAACGATCATTTCACCAGATGGCAGATGCACATCAGAAATAGCCAGCAGAATCGGCCAAGCAAAAACAACATTCAAGAAGATGACAAGCATTCTTACCAACAAATGCCTATCAATTAACATCAGGAACAGAGTTCTTGAATGTTATATAGAACCGATAATGTTGTACGGATGCGAGGCGTGGACAGTCAACAAGCAAAAGCCAGAGCAAGATTGAGGCAGCCGAGATGTGGTTTCTAAGAAGGATGTTGAGAGTTCCATGGACAGCAAAGAAAACAAACCGAGACAGTCTTGATGGAGGCAGACAGAAGTAGATCATTCACAAGGAAGATTAGGAAAAGGCAGACAACAGCCATAGGCCATCTTATGAGGAAAGGGGAATTGGAGCACCTGGTCACAACGGGAAAGCTGGAGGGAAACAGAGCACCGGGTAGACCCAGGGAGAAGATACTAGACGGACTTGCAGAGTGGCTGAAGACAGGGAGGGTGGAAGAGATGCTTGAGGTAACAAGCGATAGAGACAGATGGAAGTCCATAATCGCCAAAGCCATGCGGCAAGGCACCTGATGATGATGACGATTCATTCATTCATTCATTCATTCATTCATTCATTCATTCATTCATTCATTTATTATTTATTCATTTATTTATCCATTTATTTATGTATTTTATTTACTCTTCATTTATTCATTTATCGGTTTTACTCATTTATTTATTTGTTTATTTTTAACTTTAGAATGTTGATGTTGTATGCTCATTTTCTTTCCTTTCATTCATTTGTTTATCTATTTATTTACTCATTTATTCATCTATGTATGTATTTTTTTACTTTTTAAATATTTCTTATTTCTTTGTTTATTATATATAGTCTTGACGTTCCATTTTCTACGCCACTTCATTGGCTACAGGGACATTTTTTACACAATGCTATGATGATAGACAAGCAAAGTTTATAGGACAATTCATAAGGAAAGAGCACCTGGTTACAACAGGAAAGCTGGAGGGGAAGAGAACACCAGGCAGACCCAGGGAGAAAATATTGGACGGACTTGCAGGGTGACTGAAGACAGAGAAGGTGGGAGATGTGCTTGCAGCGACAAGGGATAGAATTGTATGGAGGGCTATGATCGCCAACACCATGCGACAAGGCACATGATAATGATGATGATGATGATGATGATGATGATGATGATGATGATGATGATGATGATGATGATGATGATGATGATGATGATGATGATGATGATGACAATGGACGAGAATGGGGATGGAAATCGTGAGGCTGTGGAGTTCTATTCTTGGCAGAGACTGCGTGAGAGGACTGTACTTGACTTTTCCATGCTGGCGTCAACCAGTCCTGGGAGATACAGGCACTTGCGCCATTAAGTCAGGAACTGCAAACACGCTCTCACTGACGTGACTGTGAAGTGGATCACAATATGACCCTGTGGTCGTTGTCTTTCCAATCAGCCCAACCACGCCTTATAAGGGGCGGATGAAGTAAACAAAGCTCGCGTGCGCTTGCGCGCGCACACACACACACTCATACTTACACACAGATCACACCAAAAACAACAACACACACGCACACACACACAAACGCGCGCGCGCGCACACACACACAAAAAAACACACACACACACACACACACACACACACACACACACACACACACACACACACACACAGAGGCATACACACACCAAACAAACACACACACACAAACACACACACACCACAAAAACACGCACACACACGCACACACAAAAACGACACACATACACACACACACGTACACACACACCACACAAACACAAACACGCACACACACACCACACAAACACACACACACACACACACACACACACACACAACACACAAACACGCAACACGCGCGCGCGTACACGCACACATACACACACACACACTCACACACATGCAGACACACAAACACACACAGACACAGAGTCACACACAGACACACACGCGCGCGCGAGCGCAGACACACATACACGCACACACACTCACACACACACATGCAGACACAGACACACACACACACACACACACACACACACAGACACACACACACATACACATACACACTCACACACACATACAGACACACACACATACACACACACACACACACACACACACACACACACACACACACACACACACACACACACACACACAACCATTCAGACTGAAGCCAGTTAGAGTCAGACAAACAACACCATGATTTTGATAAGTCTCTAGGGTTTCGAACTGACAAACCTCCCAGTGATGACTTAACCACACAGCCACACCGACTGATAATCAGTCTGGTTGGTGCCAGAACTAATGTGCACTTTTTGCCATCATATCCATGCTTCTGAGCTACATGGAGGGGTGGGGGAGGGGGATGACAGGGGATGGAAGGATTCTGATCAATTAGTGTTGACAATGCTAAGTGCAGTGTGTAAGCTCTGAGCTCAGGACATAAATATTGTATGTATGTATGTATGTATGTATGTATGTATGTATGTATGTATGTATGTATGTATGTATGTATGTATGTATGCTTGTATGTATGTATGTATGTATGTATTATGTATGCTTCAAGGTGACAGGGAACTGTAAAACACACTGTCGGCAGATGATAGCAGTAAGTCTGACAGGTGGGGCGATGATTGAAGAAAATATTGTCTTCATCTTGTTGATAAACAGCGGAGACTTTGTGCATTGACGGTGAAGAGGGGGGGGGGGAGGGTTGTCATGTGAGACTTTAGTGCATTGACGGTGAAGGAGGGGAGGTGTCACATGTGAGACTATTGAGCATGACGTGTGACAGAGGGGGGGGTGTCTGTGAGACTTGTGCATTGACGTGAAAGAGGGGGTGTCGATCTGTGGAGACTTTGTGCATTGACGGTGAAGAGGAGGGGGGGGGGGGTGTCATGTGAGACTTTGTGCATTGACGGTGAAGGAGGGGGGGGGTGTCATGTAAGACTTTGTGCATTGACGGTGAAGGAGGGGGGGGGGTGTCATGTGAGACTTTGTGCATTGACGGTGAAGGAGGGGGGGGGGTGTCATGTGAGACTTTGTGCATTGACGGTGAAGAGGGGGGGGTGTCATGTGAGACTTTGTGCATTGACGGTGAAAGAGGGGGGGTGTCATGTGAGACTTTGTGCATTGACGGTGAAGGAGGGGGGGGTGTCATGTGAGACTTTGTGCATTGACGGTGAAGGAGGGGGGAGGTGTCATGTGAGACTTTGTGCATTGACGGTGAAGGAGGGGGGGGTGTCATGTGAGACTTTGTGCATTGACGGTGAAAGAGGGGGGGTGTCATGTGAGACTTTGTGCATTGACGGTGAAGGAGGGGGGGGGGGTGTCATGTGAGACTTTGTGCATTGACGGTGAAGGAGGGGGGGGTGTCATGTAAGACTTTGTGCATTGACGGTGAAGGAGGGGGGGGGTTGTGATGTGAGACTTTGTGCATTGACGGTGAAGGAGGGGGGGGGGGTGTCATGTGAGACTTTGTGCATTGACGGTGAAGGAGGGGGGGGGTGTCATGTGAGACTTTGTGCATTGACGGGGAGGGGGGAGGTGTGATGTGAGACTTTGTGCATTGACAGGGTGGGGAGAGGTGTGATGTGAGACTTTGTGCATTGACGGGGTGGGGAGAGGTGTGATGTGAGACTTTGTGCATTGACGGGGTGGGGAGAGGTGTGATGTGAGACTTTGTGCATTGACGGGGTGGGGAGAGGTGTGATGTGAGACTTTGTGCATAGACGGGGTGGGGAGAGGTGTGATGTGAGACTTTGTGCATTGACGGGGTGGGGAGAGGTGTGATGTGAGACTTTGTGCATTGACGGTGAAGGAGGGGGGGGTGTCATGTGAGACTTTGTGCATTGACGGTGAAGGAGGGGGGGGTGTCATGTGAGACTTTGTGCATTGACGGGTGAGGGGGGAGGTGTGATGTGAGACTTTGTTCATTGACGGGGTGGGGAGAGATGTGATGTGAGACTTTGTGCATTGACGGGGTGGGGAGAGGTGTGATGTGAGACTTTGTTCATTGACGGGGTGGGGAGAGGTGTGATGTGAGACTTTGTACATTGACGGGGATGGGGGAGGTGTCATCTGAGATTTTGTGTATTGACGGGGAGGTGTGATGTGAGACTTTGTGTATTGACGGTGAGGGGGGAGGTGTCATGTGAGACTTTGTGCATTGACGTTGAGGGGGAGGTGTCATGTGAGACTTTGTGCATTGACAGGGAGGGGGGAGGTGTCATGTGAGACTTTGTGCATTGACGGGGTGGAGGGAGGTGTGATGTGAGACTTTGTGCATTGACCGGGAGGGGGGAGGTGTCATGTGAGACTTTGTGCATTGACGGGGATGGGGGAGGTGTCATGTGAGACTTTGTGCATTGACGGGGAGGGGAGAGGTGTCATGTGAGACTTTGTGCATTGACGGGGTGGGGAGAGGTGTGATGTGAGACTTTGTGCATTGACGGGGATGGGGGAGGTGTGATGTGAGACTTTGTGTATTGAAGTGGAGGGGGAAGGTGTGATGTGAGACTTGTGCAATGACGTGGAGGGGGGAGGTGTGATGTGAGACTTTGTGCATTGACGGGGAGGTGTCATGTGAGACTTTGTGCATTGACAGGGAGGGGGAGGTGTGATGTGAGACTTTGTGCATTGACGGGGTGGGGGAGGGTGTGATGTGAGACTTTGTGCAATGACGTGGAGGGGAGAGGTGTGATGTGAGACTTTGTGCATTGACGGGAAGGGGGGAGGTGTGATGTGAGACTTTGTGCATTGACGGGGAGGGGGGAGGTGTGATGTGAGACTTTGTGCATTGACGGGAGGGGAGAGGTGTCATGTGAGACTTTGTGGATTGACGGGGAGGGGGGGGGGTGTGATGTGAGACTTTGTGCATTGACCGGGTGGGGTGAGGTGTGATGTGAGACTTTGTGCATTGACGGGGTGGGGGGAGGTGTGATGTGAGACTTTGTGGATTGACGGGGTGGGGGGGGGTGTTATGTGAGACTTTGTGTATTGACGGGTGGTGTGATGTGAGACTTTGTGGATTGACGGGGTGGTGTCATGTGAGACTTTGTGCATTGACGGGGGGGTGTCATGTGAGACTTTGTGCATTGACGGGGAGGGGGGGTGTGATGTGAGACTTTGTGCATTGACCGGGAGGGGGGAGGTGTGATGTGAGACTTTGTGCATTGACGGGGAGAGGGGAGGTGTCATGTGAGACTTTGTGCATTAACGGGGAGGGAGGAGGTGTCATGTGAGACTTTGTGCATTGACGGGGAGGGGGGAAGTGTGATGTGAGACTTTGTGCATTGACGGGGTGGGGGGGTGTCATGTGTGACGAGTTTATATTGAATAGCGAATTGTGCTGTGATTCAGACCTTGACTTGTTTACTGATTTTATACATCTTTTATTTTCTTTGAAGATAAAACACACAGATACACATGTCATTTACACGTGACCAAGATTAATCCAGTGATAAGCTGATACAATATCAGTTGAAAATATAGACTAGGTAGATTGTTACCATGGTGATAACATGAAGTCAGGACAATAGTAGATTGTTACCATGGTGATAACATGAAGTCAGGACAATAGTAGATTGTTACCATGGTGATAACATGAAGTCAGGACATAGTAGATTGTTACCATGGTGATAACATGAGGTCAGGACAATGGTATATTGTTACCATGGTGATAACATGAGGTCAAGACAATGGTAGATTGTTACCATGGTGATAACATGAAGTCAGAACAATGGTAGATTGTTACCATGGTGTTAACATGAGGTCAGGACAATGGTAGATTGTTACCATGGTGATAACATGAGGTCAGGACAATGGTAGATTGTTACAATGGTGATAACATGAGGTCAGGACAATGGTAGATTGTTATCATGGTGATAACATGAGGTCAGGACAATGGTGGATTGTTACCATGGTGATAACATGAGATCAGGACAATGGTAGATCGTTACCATGGTGATAACATGAAGTCAGGACAATGGTAGATTGTTACCATGGTGATAACATAAGATCAGGACAATGGTAGATTGTTACCATGGTGATAACATGAAGTCAGGACAATGGTAGATTGTTACCGTGGTGATAACATGAAGTCAGGACAATGGCAGATTGTTACCATGGTGATAGCATGAGGTCAGGACAATGGTAGATTGTTACCATGGTGATAACATGAGGTCAGGACAATAGTAGATTGTTACCATGGTGATAACATGAAGTCAGGACAATAGTAGATTGTTACCGTGGTGATAATGAGATCAGGACAATGGCAGATTGTTACCATGGTGATAATGAGATCAGGACAATGGCAGATTGTTACCATGGTGATAATGAGATCAGGACAATGGTAGATTGTTACCATGGTGATAATGAGATCAGGACAATGGTAGATTGTTACATGGTGATAATGAGATCAGGACAATGGTAGATTGTTACCATGGTGATGACATGAAGTCAGGACAATGGTAGATTGTTACCATGGTGATAATGAGATCAGGACAATGGTAGATTGTTACCATGGTGATAACATGAAGTCAGGACAATGGTAATAATAATAATAATAATAATAGTGCATTTATAGAGCGCTTTCCGAAACCTCAAAGCGCTTTACATCAGTAAACCATACATATATAAACCAAATAACAGGCTACAATACAAACAAACTCATCAA
Source organism: Monoplex corrugatus (assembly GCA_030674185.1). Taxonomy (NCBI): domain Eukaryota; kingdom Metazoa; phylum Mollusca; class Gastropoda; order Littorinimorpha; family Ranellidae; genus Monoplex; species Monoplex corrugatus. Next base: position 5,044,277 of record JAPXFY010000013.1, on the reverse strand, counting down.
AAACTATCCACAGGAAATCAACAACCACACAGACACACCAAATAATCTCTCTCCCTCTCACCCCCTCCCCGCCCACCCCTCTCCCCCCATTTTCAAACACACACACACAACACCCACACACACACAGCCACACACACACACACACACACACACACACACACACACACACACACACACACACACACACACACACACACACACACACACACACTGGCATACACCCCATTGTGCACAATTTCATCCAGAATGTCAAGCAGGATCAACCCACTAGCCAAAATCAGGAAAAACACTGTTTAAAGAAGTAAGTTTTTAAACTTGTTTTGAAAGATGGTAGAGTTTTAGAGTGGCGGACGGACTGAGGCAACAAGTTCCATGTCTGAACAGCAAAAACTGCAAAGGCTCTACCACCGTGAGTTTCTCTGTTATATTTTGGCACACGAAACTTCTTGTCATCCACAGAAGAGCGGAGTGATCGAGAAGGTACGTAGACAGTCAAGAGTTCAGAGAGATAGTCAGGAGCAGTTCCAGAAATGATGTGATAACAAAGGCAGCAAATCTTGTATTTTATTCTTTGTTCAAGCGGGAGCCAGTGCAGTGTCTGAAACAGGGTGTGTGCAGTGCTGTGACCTACGTGCCTTGAAGATGAGTTTAGCTGCAGAGTTCTGAACTTGTTGCAAATGTTTGAGATGTTTCTGAGGGCAACCCGCAAGGAGTGAATTGCAATAATCTAACCTAGACAGAATGCATGCAGTAACTAACGTCTTGGTTGCGTCTAATGTAAGGTAGTGTCTAATAGAATTAATGCGTCTAAGTTCGATGTATGCAGCCTGACATGTTTTGATGATGTGCTGGTGCATGGAGAGATTATGGTCAAAGACAAAACCGAGGTCACGAACGCAATCAGAAAAAGCAATAGCGGTATTACCGACAGTAATAGTGGAAGGCAGAGAAGAAAGATCTGCAGGCAATGGAGAAACACGAAGGGCTTCAGTCTTGTCATCATTCAACTTAAGTCGATTTTCATACATCCAGGATTTTACTTCAGAAACGCAGTTCTGAAGAGACTGAACTAGATGATCGTAGTTAGAAGGAGAATCAGTATGATTGAGCTGGGTATCGTCCGCATACATTTCATGACGGATGGAATGTGAGTCAATAAGGTGGGTCAGAGGAGAAGTATACAATATGAAAAGCACAGGACCCAGAACAGAGCCTTGAGGCACGCCAAAATCCAAAGGCAGCTCAGAAGATTTGTTTCCGTCGACAAGTACGGTTTGCTTTCTTTCTGAAAGATAAGATCGAAACCAGTGTAAAGCAGATTTTTGAATTCCAAAGTTGTTTTCCAAACAGGAAAGCAAAATTTCATGGTCAATAGTATCGAAAGCAGCTGAAAGATCCAAAAGGAGAAGAATAGAAATTTTGTTTTGATCCAGGGAGGTCAAAAGATCATTGAGAATACGAAGCAGAACAGTTTCTGTGCTGTGCCCTGGCCTGTAAGCGGATTGGTGAGGACTAAGGAGGTTATGGGATGAGAGATGGGAGAAAAGCTGGTCTAGAATCAGACGTTCAAGCAGTTTAGAAAGAAATGGAAGATTGGAAATCGGTCTGTAATTTTTCAGGTCATTTTTGTTGAGGTTAGATTTTTTCAGCAAGGGCTTAACAATGGCAGTC
>JAPXFY010000013.1:5027606-5037606 GCA_030674185.1 Monoplex corrugatus | reverse complement strand
TGCTGTAGCTCTAAACATAACAGGTCTTCCTCTGTGTCAGCTCTCAACACACCAAGCCCCCATACTGCTGTCAGTCTACAACACAACACACAGGTGCATTGCTGTCAGCTACTTGGCAGTAACACCCAACGCTGTCAGCTTGAAGCAAGCATACTGCTGTCGTTACAAAACCAACCAGCGTCCTATCGTGCTGTAGTCGTGAAGTAACACACACGGCCCTACGTGTGTCAGCTGCTCAAATACAACACACGGATGCTGCTGTCAGCTGTAGAAAGACCTCACCACCAACGCTGTGCTTGCATGGTGTCAGCTCTACAACCAGTCAAACCCCATACTGGGTAGCTGACCGACACAATGGTGTCAGCTTAAAGAGTAAACACAACGGTGCAGCTTACACAGATCTGATATCCACAACCCTACTGCTGTCGAGGGTTACAATCCGAGTACACATACTGGTAGCTCTAGAAGTCTGTGGTCAGCTCTCAACACACGAACCACCCCGATAGTGTGTCAGCTCTAAAACACACACACCATACTGTGTAGTCTACGAATAATGTGTAGTGTAACACCAGTCCAGCTGTGCAGTGTGACACGATCAACCAAACCCATACTGGTGCTTAAACAAGACCGACATTGCTGTAGTTACAACAATCGCATGTAGTGCTGTCAGCTCTGAACAACCAACCACAGGTCATTGACTGGGGGGTGAGCTCCTACAAGGAGTGGGTAACAGAGTGCTGTGAGGGGTGTGGTGAGGTAACACAGGGTACTGTGAGGGGTGTGGTGAGGTAACACAGGGGTGCTGTGAGGGGTGTGGTGAGGTAACACAGGGTGCTGTGAGGGTGTGGTGAGGTAGAACCGGTGCTGTGAGGGGTGTGGTGAGGTAGAACAGGGTGCTGTGAGGGGTTGTGTGTGGGGTAACATGGTGCTTGTGAGGGGTGTGGTGAGGTAAACAGGTGCTGTGAGGGTGTGTGATGAGTTAAGACAGGGTGCTGTGAGGGTGTGGTGAGGTACACAGGGGTGCTGTGAGGGGTGTGATGAGGTAAGACAGGGTGCTGTAAGGTGTGGTGAGGTAGACAGGGTGCTTGAGGGTGTGGTGAGGTAACACAGGTCTGTGAGGGGTGTGTTGAGGTCAGACAGGGTGTTGTGACGGTGTAGTGAGGTAAGACAGGGTGCTGTGAGGGGTGTGGTGAGGTAACACAGGGTGCTTGAGAGGGGTGTGGTGAGGTAACGCAGGGTGCTGTGAGGGGTGTGGTGAGGTAACAGGGTGCTGTGAGGGGTGTGGTGGTGTGAGGGTGTGAGGTAGACAGGGTGATGTGGTGTGGTGAGGTAACAGGGTGCTGTGAGGGGTGGTGAGGTAACAGGGTGCTGTGAGGGGTGTGGTGAGGTAACACAGGGTGCTGTGAGGGGTGTGGTGAGGTAAACAGGGTGCTGTGAGGGTGTGGTGAGGTAACCACAGGGTGCTGTGAGGGATGTGGGTGAGTAAGACAGGGTGCTGTAGGTGTAGGATCAGGTGTGTGGTGTGTGGTGAGGTAAACAGGGTGCTTGTGAGGGGTGTGGTGAGGTAACACTGGGTGCTGGTCGGAGGGTGTGATGAGTAACACAGGGTGCTGTGAGGGGTGTGATGAGGTAATACAGGGTGCTGGTGAAGTGTGTGGGAGGGTAACACAGGGTGCTGTGAGGGGTGGTGGTGAGGTAAGACAGGGTGCTGTGAGGGTTGTGGTGAGGTAAGACAGGGGTGCAGGTGTGAGGTAACCGGTGGTGGGGGTGGTGAGGTAACACAGGGTGCTGTGAGGGGTGTGGTGAGGTAAGCAGGATACGTGTGAGGGGTAACGATGTAGGGGTGAGACAGGGTGCTGCGAGGGGTGTGATGAGGTAACAGGGTGCTATAAGGAGTTGGATGAGGTAAGACAGGGTGCTGTGAGGGGTGTGATGAGGTAAGACAGGGTGGCTTGAGGGTTGTGGTGAGGTAAGACAGGGTTGTGAGGGGTGTGCTGAGGTAACACAGGGTGCTGTGAGGGGTGTGGTGAGGTAACACAGGTGCTGTGAGGGTGTGGTGAGGTAACAGGGTGCTTGAGGGGTGTGGTGAGGTAACAGGGTGCTGTGAGGGGTGTGGTGAGGTAACACAGGGTGCTGTGAGGGTGTGGTGAGGTAACACAGGGTGCTGTGAGGGGTGTGGTGAGGTAACAGGGTGCTGTGAGGGTTGTGGTGAGTAACAGGGTGCTGTGAGGGTGTGGTGAGGTAAAGCAGGGTGCTGTGAGGGTGTGGTGAGGTAAGACAGGGTGCTGTGAGGGGTGTGGTGAGGTAACAGGTGCTGATGAGGGTGTGGTGAGGTAACACAGGGTGCTGTGAGGGGTGTGTTGAGGTAAACAGGGTGCTGTGAGGGTGTGGTGAGGTAAGACAGGGTGCTGTGAGGGTGTGGTGAGGTAACACAGGGTGCGTGAGGGTGTGATGAGGTAAGACAGGGTGCTGTGAGGGTGTGATGAGGTAAGACAGGGTGCTGTGAGGGGTGTGGTGAGGTAACACAGGGTGCCATGAGAGGTGTGTGATGGTGAGGTAACACAGGGTGCTGTGAGGGTGTGATGAGGTAAGACAGGGTGCTGTGAGGGGTGGGTGAGGTAAGACAGGGTGCTGTGAGGGGTGTGTGAGGTAACAGGTGCTGTGGGGTGTGTGAGGTACAGGGGCTGTGAGGGTGTGTGAGGTAAACAGGGTGCTGTGAGGGTGTGGTGAGGTAACACAGGGTGCGTGAGGGGTGTGTGAGGTAAGACAGGGTGCTGTGAGGGTGTGTGATGAGGTAAGACAGGGTGCTGTGAGGGGTTGGTGTGCATGAGGTAAGACAGGTGCTGTGAGGTGGTGTGATGAGGTAAACAGGGTGCTGTGAGGTGGTGTGAGGTTTGAAGGTGCTGTGAGGGGTGTGTGAGGTAAGACAGGTGCTGTGAGGTGTGGTAGAGGTAAACAGGGTGCTGGAGGGGTGTTGTGAGGTAACAGGGTGCTGTGAGGGGTGTGATGAGGTAAGACAGGGTGCTGTGAGGGGTGGTGAGGTAAGACAGGGTGCTGTGAGGGGTGTGGTGAGGTAACACAGGTGCCTGGAGGTGTGGTGAGGTAAACAGGGTGCTGTGAGGGGTGGGGATGAGGTAAACAGGGTGCTGAGGGGTGTGGTGAGGTAAGACAGGTGCTGTGAGGGGTGTGTGAGGTAAACAGGGTGCTGTGAGGGGTGTGTGAGGTAAGACAGGGTGCTGTGAGGGGTGTGTGAGGTAACACAGGGTGCTGTGAGGGTGTGGATGAGGTAAACAGGGTGCTGTGAGGGGTGTGTGAGGTAAACAAGGTGCTGTGAGGGGTGTGATGAGGTAAGACAGGGTGCTGTGAGGGTGTGGTGAGGTAACAAGGTGCTGTGAGGGGTGTGATGAGGTAACAGGGTGCTGTGAGGGTGTGTGAGGTAAACAGGGTGCTGTGAGGGTGTGATGAGGTAAACAGGGTGCTGTGAGGGGTGTGATGAGGGTAAACAGGGTGCTGTGAGGGGTGTGGTGAGGTAAGACAGGGTGCTGTGAGGGGTGTGGTGAGGTACACAGGTGCCGTGAGGGGTGTGGTGAGGTAAAGGTAAGAAAGGGTGCTGTGAGGGGTGTGTGAGGTAACAACAGGGTGCCGTGAGGGGTGTGGGTGAGGTAACACAGGGTGCTGTGAGGGGTGTGATGAGGTAAACAGGGTGCTGTGAGGGGTGTGATGAGGTAAGACAGGGTGCTGTGAGGGTGTGGTGAGGTAAACAGGGTGCGTGAGGGTGTGGTGAGGTAAACAGGGTGCTGTGAGGGGTGTGGTGAGGTAAACAGGGTGCTGTGAGGGGTGTGATGAGGTAAACAGGGTGCTGTGAGGGTGTGTGAGGTAAACAGTGCTTGAGGGGTGTGAAGTAACAGGGTGCTGTGAGGGTGTGATGAGGTAAACAGGGTGCGTGAGGGGTGTGTGAGGTAAGACAGGGTGCTGTGAGGGTGTGGTGAGGTAAACAGGGTGCGTGGGGTGTGATGAGTAAGACAGGGTGCTGTGAGGGTGTGTGAGGTAACACAGGGTGCTGGAGGGTGGTGAGGTAACCAGGTGCTGTGAGGGTGTGATGAGGTAAGACAGGGTGCTGTGAGGGGTGTGATGAGGTAAGACAGGTGCTGTGAGGGGTGTGTGAGGTAAACAGGTGCTGTGAGGGTGTGATGAGGTAACAGGGTGCTGTGAGGGGTGTGATGAGGTAAACAGGGTGCTGAGGGGTGTGTGAGGTAACAGGGTGCTGTAGGGTGTGGATGAGGTAACAGGTGCTGTGAGGGGTGTGATGAGGTAAGACAGGGTGCTGTGAGGGTGTGTGAGGTAAGACAGGGTGCTGGGTGGTGAGGTAAACAGGTGCTGTGAGGTGTGATGAGGTAAGACAGGGTGCTGTGAGGGGTGTGGTGAGGTAAACAGGGTGCTGTGAGGGTGTGGTGAGGTAACAGGGTGCTGTGAGGGGTGTGTGAGGTAAACAGGGTGCTGTGAGGGGTGTGATGAGGTAAACAGGGCTGTGAGGGGTGATGTAACAGTGCGGAGGGTGTGAGGGTAACACAGGGTGCTGTTTGAGTGGGGTGTGATGAGGTAAGACAGGGTTGCTGTGAGGGGTGTGAGAGTAAGACAGGGTGCTGTGAGGGGTGTGGTGAGGTAAACAGGGTGCTGTGAGGGTGTGGATGAGGTAAACAGGTGTCTGTGAGGGTGTGATGAGGTAAACAGGGTGCGTGAGGGGTGGTGAGGTAAGCAGGGTGCTGTGAGGGGTGTGATGAGGTAAAGCAGGTGCTGTGTGGGTGTGATGGAGGTTAAGACAGGGTGCTGTGAGGGGTGTGGTGAGGTAACACAGGTGCTGTGAGGGGTGTGGTGAGGTAACACAGGGTGCTGTGAGGGGTGTGTGTGATGAGGTAAACAGGGTGCTGTGAGGGGTGTGGTGAGGTAAACAGGTGCTGTGAGGGTGTGATGAGGTAACTGAAGGTGTGCTGGGTTACATGTGAGGGGTGTGATGAGGTAAACAGGGTGCTGTGAGGGGTGTGGTGAGGTAACACAGGGTGCTGTGAGGGTGTGATGGAGGTAAACAGGTGCTGTGGGGTGTAAGTACGAGGTGTGTGGGGTGATGAGGTAACACAGGGTGCTGTGAGGGGTGTGTGAGGTAAACAGGGTGCTGTGAGGGTGTGATGAGGTAAGCAGGTGTCTGTGAGGGTGTGTGAGGTAACAGGTGCTGTGAGGGGTGTGGTGAGGTAACACAGGGTGCTGTGAGGGGTGTGGATGAGTAAACAGGGTGCTGTGAGGGTGTGATGAGGTAAACAGGTGCTGAGGGTGTGTGTACAGGGTGTGAGGTGTGATGGTAACACAGGGTGCTGTGAGGGGGTTGTGTGGTAGGTAACACAGGGTGCTGTGAGGGGTGTGTGGTGTGAGGTAAACAGGGTGCTGTGAGTGAGTGTGGTGAGTAAACCAGGTGCTGTGAGTTGTGGTGAGGTAACACAGGGTGCTGTGAGGGGTTTGGTGAGGTAACAGGGTGCTGTGAGGGGTGTGGTGAGGTAACACAGGGTGCTGTGAGGGGTGTGATTAGGTAACACAGGGTGCTGTGAGGAGTGTGATGAGGTAACAAAGGGTGCTGTGAGGCGTGTGGTGAGGTAACACAAGGTGCTGTGGGGGGTGTCGTGAGGTAACACAGGGTGCTGTGAGGGGTGTGGTGAGGTAACACAGGGTGCTGTGAGGGGTGATGTGAGGTAACACATGGTGCTGTGAGGTGTGTGGTAAAGTAACACAGGGTGTGTGTGTGTACGTGTGTGTATGTGTGTGTGTGTGGTTTGTATGTGTGTGTGTACATGAGTGTGTATGTGTGTATGTGTGTGTGTGTGTATGTGTGCGTGTAGGCGTGTGTGTGGATATATATGTGTGCGTGTGTGTGTGTCTGTGCATGTGTGTATGTATGTGTGTGTATGTGTATGTGTGTGTATGTGTGTGTTTGTATGTGTGTGTGTGTTAGATTGTGTGTGTGTCTGTGTGTATGTGTATGTATGTATATGTTTGTGTGTGTGTTTGTGCATGTGTGTGTATGTATGTGTATGTATGTGTATGTGTGTGTATGTATGTGTTTGTATGTGTGTGTGTGTGTGTGTTAGATGTGTGTGTGTGTGTGTGTGTGTGTGATGTGTGTGTATGTATGTGAGAGAGAGAGAGAGAGTGTGTGTGTGTGCGTGTGTGTGTTTGTGTGTCTGTGTGTGTGTTCTGTGTGTGTGTCTGTGTGTTTGTATGTGTGTGTGTGGCTTTGTGTGATGTATGTGTTGTGTGTGTGTGTGTGTGTGTGTGTGTGTGTGTGTGTGTGTGTGTGTGTGTGTGTGTGTGTGGTGTGGAGGAGAAACGCGAAGAGATAAAGGATTTGACCTTAGACCCTTTCAAACACAAAGCCAGCTCCAAGCACGACCGCTCCCATGGTCACAGCGACCAGCCTTCACAAGTGGTGAAGCTATCAACAAGTCATTTGTTATATGCTGCTGCTGTCAGCAGTTTAGTAAGCTTCACCGTGATAAAGCCGACCTCTATAGATATCACAACTTGGTCAACTCCTTCCAGGTATTAATAGAATGATAATAGAGAAACGAGAAATTAAATGAGACAGAACAAGATATAGACAGCTGAAATGTGATTTCTAAGATGAATGTTAAATTCCATAGACAGCAAAGAAAACAAATGAGACGATCTTTAAATACATAGATAGATAGATAGATAGAGATAGATAGATAGATAGATAGATAGAATAGATAGATAGATAGATAGATAGATAGATAGATAGATAGATAATAGATAGATAGATAGATAGATAGACAACAGAAATTTCATCAGCCTCATATCATTTGAATTATATTACATGGATAACACAATATATGAGTATCACTTGACAAAGAATGTCACTGGACAAAGAATATGAACACATCATTAGCAACGCACAGCTGCCACAAAGTAATTACTGAAATGTATCATCATCATCAGGTGCCCTGCGCATGGCGCTGGCGATCATGGACCTCCATTTGTCTCTATCTCTCGTTGCCCCTAGCATCTCCCCCACCCTCCCCGTCCCCAGCCACTCTGCAAGTCCGTCCAGCATTTTCTCCCTGGGTCTACCCGGTGCTCTCTTTCCGTCCAGCTTTCCCATTGTGACAGGTGCTCCAATCCCCCTTCCTCATAAAATGGCCTATAAATGTTATCTATCTTTTCCTAATCTTCCTTATGAGTGATCTACTTGTGTCTGCCTCCATCAAGATTGTCTCGTTTGTTTTCTTTGCTGTCCATATGTATATATGTAATATATATATATACATTTTCTCTGAGGGGGATAGTTCATTATTACCTTTATCAATATTGTTTAAGGCCCAGCCGACTGCACAGAACCTTATCAGGGCTAAAACCGTTTCAAAACTAGCGATTAATTACAAAGGAAATCAAGGATTATAAACATTACATTTAGTAATTAAGGAACAACTTTAGAATACGACATAGCTATGGTGATGTGGTTTTCCTAATCTTGAGAGAGACACAATGACATCGATATCCACAAGGACAATGATACTGGCAAGGATATTTTGTGTTCCAACGGGAGAAATTATCAGCTAAAATCCACTTGTCAATAGAAAGGAGGAGACGGTAGCATACTGAAAACACCTTTTTTTTTGTCCATAAAGACTTCAACTCTGTGACAGTGGTTTATTCATTAATTTTGTTTACCTATCAGCTGATCATATAAACAAACATCAGTCCTTGAAATAGTTTTATCACGTTTTGGCATAAAAGAAATAAATAGATAAACTTACACAAACAAATACATAAACGGTAGAGAGAACAGTGGCAGAATGCTTCAGACGTTCGCCTGCCAATAACTAAACTCGAGGTTCAGAGTTCGTTCAACGTTGAGGCCTTAATTTTCTCCTGTTTGACCTGGAAAATGGAACTGAACGTCTGGTCCTTTGGAAGGGGACGAAAAACGAGTGGGACCCGTGTACCTTCTGACCTGTGCACGCTGAAGATCCCACGCCCAAATCGTACAGAGCAAGCCGGCTGCCGTGGTATAAAACATTAGAGAAATAGGTTAATGTCCAAGGTCCCTCCCGTTAAAAGCCAATTAGCTTTCTTGCCTGTCTGAAGTCTTGGTCAAAATGATTAGGAGGCGCTACACTGTGGCCACGCGCTCTCAGAGGGGAGAACAGCCAGAGTTTTACATGGAAAATCCACTGAAAAAATAATACGAACATAAATATGAGGAAATAAATAAATAAATAAGTATATAAATAAAATGGATGGACGGACGGACGGGTGGATGGATGGATGGATGGATAGATTTTTGTTTTATTATTGTTTAAAGCCCAGCCGACTGTGCAGAGCCATATCAGGGCTATATCATCATCATCATCAGGTGCCCTGCCGCATGGCGTTGGCGATCATGGACTTCCATCTGCCTCTATCTCCCGTTGCCCCTAGCATCTCCCCCACCCTCCTCGGCCCCAGCCATTCTGCAAGTCCGTCCAGCATTTTCTCCCTGGGTCTACTCGGTGCTCTCTTTCCCTCCAGCTTTCCCGCCATGACCAGGTGCTCCAAATCCCCCTTCCTCATAAAATGGCCTATAAATGTTGCTTGTCTTTTCCTAATCTTCCTTATGGGCGATCTACTTGTGTCTGCCTCCATCAAGACTGTCTCGTTTGTTTTCTTTGCTGTCCATGGAACCCTCAACATTCTTCTTAGAAACCACATCTCGGCTGCCTCAATCTTGTTTTGGCTTTGTTTGTTGACTGTCCACGCCTCGCATCCGTACAACAGTATTGGTTCTATATAACATTCAAGACCTCTCTTCCTGATGTTAATTGAAAGGCATTTGTTGGTAAGAATGCTTGTCATCTTCTTGAATGCTGTTTTGGCTTGGCCGATTCTGCCGGCTATTTCTGATGTGCATCTGCCGTCTGATGAAATGATCGTTCCCAGGTATTTGAATTTTCAACCTGTGTCAAGGTTGTGCTATTTGCTGTTATTTTGCATGAGGGGATTTCATGTTTTTTACTGATCACCATGACTTCAGTCTTCCTGCTGTTTAGTTCCAGCCCCTTACCTTTGCTTTCTATTTCTAGTATATTCACAAGGTTTTGTAGGTCTCTTTCACTTTCTGCAATTAGCACGGTGTCATCTGCATATCGAATGTTGTTTATCATTTTCCCTCCAACCTTTAATCCAGGGTCTTCTTCTAGGTTTCTCATGTTTTCGCTGTAAAATGAAAACATATCTGGTGACAAAACACAACCCTGTCTGACTCCTCTTTTGATATTTTGGAAAGAGCTTACATTGTTTTCTATTCTCATTGCAGCTGTTTAATCCCAGTACATATTTCTGATTATTCGTAGATCTTTTCCATCAACATTGAGTCTCTCCAGTAGGTTGATCAATTCATCATGTCTTAGCCGATCGAAAGCCTTGGTGTAGTCAACAAAGCATAAATATAAATCCTTATTCATCTCATTTGACCTCTCTATGATAGTTGAAATGTATAAATAAACAAAATGCATCAAGCCACTTTCACGGAATTGCAAATTCGGCGTAACGAGCTGTTTCTGTTTAGTGGACGATTTGTTGCCGAATACACGAACTGAGTATGTGTTGCCGAAAATATGAAATGCCATGCATGCCTTGCTCATTTGCCGTAATCAACAGTTGATTAGGTGAGATGGATCGATGGTCGAATTCGGGAAATCGGCACTTTGCCAGTTTTGCAATAACAAGTGATGGTATTCAGTGTATCTATGTGGACGACTATCGTGGTCATAAAGTCCAACCTAGCACTCTATTTGTGTACCCTCATGTGGGATCGCAGGCCAAAATCTTTGCCAGTTTAACAATAAGGTTTATGGCATTCAGTGGATTTGATACTGTATTCATTATACATATATGTTGTGTTTGAATTGGAATGTGTGTGTGTGTGTGTGTGTGTGTGTGTGTGTGTGTGTGTGTG
>JAPXFY010000013.1:5020106-5022606 GCA_030674185.1 Monoplex corrugatus | reverse complement strand
TTTGAATCTTCTTTAGTAAATATTTGGGTGCACTGAAGAACACTTCTTGTGCATAAGATAATTTAGATCTTACAAGTGCTGTTGATAGATGGAGAAGTATGTTTGTATCCATTCCCCAGGGTAATTACTTATTATCTTTAAAAATTAAGGCTTTTCTTGCTTTTGTTAAAATATAATCAAAATGGGCATTCCAGTTTAATTTCCATGTTATAAAGACTCCCAGAAATTTTACAACCTGTTTGTAATGGATCGCTTCACCATGCAGCCTGAAAGTAGGCAAGTTATTTAAAGTACCACCAGGATTAAAGAGCATCATGTTAGTTTTTTCTGCTGACAGCAGACCATTTTCTAGCATGTAGTTTCCAAGACTATCTAGATCAGATTGATACAACTTCCTGATGTAATTCTGCGCTCTCTGGGGAGTTGTCTTTTTTAAAGTAATATTCATCCAGATGCATATATCATCAGCGTACTGTACCAAAACAACACGATTTGATAGTACTTTAGGAAGATCATATATAAGGATATTAAATAAAAGAGGTGCTATCACTGAACCTTGAGGAATTCCCATGTCAAGAGATCGTGAAGAAGAATAACTTGTTCCCACTCTTGCTTGAATTGTTCTATTGGCTAGATAGGACTTAATATAATTATACATATTGCCAGATAGACCAATAGATTTCAGCTTGTACAATAAACGTTTATGCCAAACTTGATCATAAGCTTTTTTCACATAAAAAAATGTTGCTAAAAGACTTTTTCTACGGGCAAATTGTTGTTTTATCCGAGTTGTAAGTTTAACCAGGTGCTCAACTGTGGATCTCCTTTTTCTGAAACCTGCCTGGTTTACCGGAATAACGTTATTTCTATCACAGTAATGTATAAGTCTGTTTAGGATCAATCTTTCCATTAGTTTGCTCGTATGGGACGTCAAAGCAATAGGTCTGTAACTGTTTTTATTGTTTTTAGGCTTTCCTGCTTTTAATATGGGTATAACAACAGACTTTTGCCATACCTGTGGTACAGTTCCACTCACCCAGCACTTCTGAAAAATTTTATATAAGAAAATAATATAATTTTCTGGAAGATGCTTAATCATTTCATTTGAAACTGCATCGACACCTACCGAACTCCTTTTGTTGTGTAGAGACAAGATAGTGTTTTTTAGCTCTTCTAAGGTAATCGGAGAATTAAACCAGCGATCATTCTGAGGTAATGGATCTATGAAGATAGGGTTGTTAGCTGCCGTTTCTCTGTAGTGTTTGCTGTTAGGAGACAACCCGTCTACTTTACTATTTTCAGCAAAGAGTTCTACAAAAGTTTCAGCTTTGTCCATGTCAGAAGGAAATTTGTTACATGTATCAATCATTATTGGACACGTGGGTAAATTGGCCCCGTTTTTCATTTGATTCATTTTTGTCCAGACTTTATGGAAATCCTTAAAATCAGAAATTTCTTTGGTGCAGTATGATGCCCAATAATCTTTCTTTGCTTCAGCAATGATTTTATTACACTGGATGTTAGCTTTTTTCATTTCCATGTGATCGTCGGGTTTTCTGCTTTTGATGTAGATTTTGAATTTATCTTTTTTATACTGAACTGCTTTCTCACATTCCTCTGTCCACCAAACATTACCCAAACGATTATTGGACTTATAAGTTTTGAGTTTCGGGATGGAGAGGTCCGCAGCAGCTAGAACTGACTCCTGGAACTTAGAAAACATAACGTCTACATTTTCACTTTCATAATGCTTATATTCTTGATTAGCAAGAGCAGTCCGAAACAAGGACCACTCAGCGCGCACGTAATTATATTTTGATATGATGTCAGGAGTGCTGTCTTTCATCCTGATGTTGTCATTAGTTATTGTTATAATGATAGGTAAGTGATCACTTCCCAAAGTATCTTTGTGTGTGTGTGTGTGTGTGTGTGTGTGTGTGTGTGTGTGTGTGTGTGTGTGTGTGTGTGTGTGTGTGTGTGTGCACGCGCGCGCATGCGCGCGAACTAGACGTAATCAAACCCACGCTCTCTCGATACTGATGTTCCGCAAGTCGGTGTTATTTCTCCAACTCTTTTGTCAGATTCTACCACAGGCTAGGTAGGGCCTCAGGACCTGGCCAGCTCACAGCGTTTATGTGCAGGCTTAAGGCGTGTGCTATCATCATCCTGCATCATCTCCTTCACCTGACACCAATGGCGTCAGCGCATATGGAATTTGTTCCGAACGCGGATACGCTAACTTGAGAAACAAACAAACAAACAAAAACAAACAAAACAACGAAACTAAGTTTGTCAATGACTGTGTATGACATTCAAGAGATTGATACAGAAGTCGCTATAACGGCTGTAGACGCCCTTGATATTGTTGTTTCGAGAAATGTTACTTGTAAAGTCATCAAGCATAAAGGATAATTTCACCTAGCATAAAATTGAAAGAAACACAATGGTTGAGCAGTTCCATCAACTCGTCAGCAGTACTGTTTATTATAGGAAAAACATT
>JAPXFY010000013.1:4985106-5015106 GCA_030674185.1 Monoplex corrugatus | reverse complement strand
CCCCCACACACACACACCACCCTCCCAAACAGCACACTCTCTGTGAGGCAATCAACAAGTGTGATCAGGAGAAACATACCAGCTGATCACCTCACCCTTTTACCCAGAGTTTCGTTACAACCACCCCCCTGCACAGCCATCCGCTTCACGAAGGGAAACAACCCCTTCAGATGCTGGCAATGCACAGATTTGACAGCGTGGCCTCCAGTCTCCCTCCTGTGGTTGTAATTGCCTGTCTGACATAAATCCATATCGTAGTTGTGAACCAGCATGGCCAGCGTGTCGTTAGGAGCGGGCAGATGACGTCCCTCGAACGGTCTGGTAGTCAAGGGAAACACCACACTTTTGGGAAAGCAGAAGGTCTTGAAATTGTACCGGTCCTCGTCCCAGATGTGCGTGTCGTTCTCCAAGTAGAAGCTCATGTCCAGGAAGGGGAACTTCCACGGGACGCCATTTATGCGGATGGCGTTGGCAGCGAACAGTTTCCAGCGAACCTGCTGCTTGATGTTAAGGACGTAGTCAGGTTGGAGTTGGTTGAGAACCTCGGAGATGTTGGCCTTGAGGGCGTAAGGCAGGGCGAAGTCCATGTCATCGTCCCACGGGATCTGACCGTGGTGACGCCACGAGCCTATCAACGTCCCGCCGTACATGAAAAAGGGGATGGAGGCGTTGTCCAGAGCGCTGACGAAGGAGTCCATCGTGTCCAACAACACCTTCAGCTCGTCACCTTTCAACTGCACCCTGAAATCCTCAGCGGGGTCACGGGTTGTGGTCAGGGAGTCCGCTGTGTGTAGGACTGGGCTGTAATGTCTGTGGTGCAGGAAGACCATGAGCATTAGTATGTGGAACACGACAAATGTCGCCAGGCACAGGAAGATGCACGCTTTGCGAGGGAAGCATCGACATTGACACGTCATTTCCGGTTGTTCCTGGTGTTGTCTCTATCTGTCGGTTTCTTTGTCTTTATATTTGTCTTTCTTGCTGTCTCTTTCTCTTTGTCCTTCTTGTCTGTCTTTATCTTACTCTCTCCTGTCTCAATTGTCTCCTTCTCTGTCTCAGTGTCTGTTTTATCTTGTCCTCTTTGTCTGTCTTTATCTTTATCTCTCTCGCTGTCTCTAACTTTGTCTCCTTCTCTGTCTCAGTGTCTGTCTTTATCTTTGTCTCCTTCTCCCTCTGTCTCTCTCAGCTAAAGACGACCAAGACAAAAATCGAGGTTGTGGGACAGGTTGTACTGAATTTAATCCAGTTTCCTTTTTCCTTAGTTTTGTCCTTCTGTTACTGTTTTTATCATTGATTCTGATGTTCTCTTGTTGTTATAGTTCTTCTTCTTCTCTGAAACAATTCTTTTCTTTCGGTTGGAATAAAGAGAGAAGTTCTCAGAAAACAACACACACAGACGAATAACAACACACACCTCCTGTTTCTGAACCGTTCACAATCTTTGTGTAGCTAGCCAATACACTATAATTAAGATGTTCAACAGCTCCGTTTACAATCTTTGTGTGAGCCTAGGCCCAATACACATAACAAAAATATGTTCAACAGCACCGTTCACTATCTTTGTGTGTGAGCCTAGGCCCAATACACATAATATAAAGATGTCTCAACAGCTCCGTTTACAATCTTTGTGTGAGCCTAGGCCCAATACACATAACAAAAAGATGTCTCAACAGCACCGTTCACTATCTTTGTGTGTGAGCCCAACACACAAAACACATTTATGTCCCAACAGTTTATGTTTGCACCATTTGTGTGTGAGCCCAGTACACAAAGTATACACTCAAACTTTCACACAGTCAGGTTATGTCTGCACCGTCCCAAATCTCAAAATATCTCCGAATAGTGTGGTCAGTCACCTGACATAGCACCTTTGTCCCGGTACATTTGCACCGGTTGTCTCAGTACTTTTGCACAGTTCAAATTCTTCTGGTTCGTTCCGACTCAAAAACGGGCAGCCCACTGGATATTCACAAAATCACTCAAGTATGCACCTTGACAGAGTTGTCTGCTCGTCCAGCAACACGCAGTGAAGTCACATTCCTTCTGTATCAACCGAAACTGCTTTATCTTCTGCAACACACAATGATGTGAATTCGACAAAAACCAATCTGTAGTGTAGCCTTTGATAACGTTCACTCTGTCTATGGCTGTAAAACCATCGGCATAACGTGCCATCAAAGTCATTCTGCACAAGTCACAAACAGACCACAAACACCAAACAACGGATAATAAAAACAGGACTAAAAACTTCCTTGCCGCCTCGTCCAGTGGACGAGGCAGCAGGGAAGTTTTTGGTCCTGTTGTTTGGTGTTTGTGCTCTGTTTCTGACCGTGCGTTCGCGCTTGACAAAGGCCGGTTGGCCGAAAATTTGTGCTTGTTTTGTCTTGTTTTGTTGAATACGCGCTTACATTGGTTTTCTTGTTCTTCTGGTTCCTGTTCACACAAACAGTCTAAATGCTCCAACTCACAGGAGACTCAAATATTTCATCTCCCAGAAATAGTCCAAATACTCAAACTCACAGAAACAGTCTAAACATTCAAACTCACAGAAATAGTCTAAATACTCAAACTCAACTAGGAAATAGTCCAAATACTCAAACTCACAGAAACAGTCTAAACATTCAAACTCACAGAGATAGTCCAATACTCAAACTCACACTAGGAAATAGTCCAAATACTGAAATTCACTGAAATTCTCTAAATATTTCAAATCACAGAAAGTCTAAACATTTCAGCTCATACAAATAGTCCAGCTACTCAAACTCACAGAAATAGTCTAAATACTCAGAAACTCAAAGAAACAGCCTAAATATTCCAACTCACAGAAATAGTCTAATTACTCAAAACTCAAAGAAACAGCCTACATATTACAACTCACAGAAATAGTCTAAACACTCAAAACTCAAAGAAACAGCCTACATATTACAATTCACAGAAATAGTCTAAATACTCAAAACTCAAAGAAACAGCCTAAATATTACAATTCACAGAAATAGTCTAAATACTCAAAACTCAAAGAAACAGCCTAAATATTACAACTCACAGAAATAGTCTAAACACTCAAAACTCAAAGAAATAGTCTAAATATTACAACTCAACTCACAGAAACTGTCCAAATACTCAGACTCACAGAAACGCTCAAGATAGTCTCACACCAAACGTCAGAGTTTCGTTGTACACCAACACTGTTCTCGCTGTCCTGCCCAGGAAACAAACGTCACCAACGTCAGTACTACTGAGAAGCTCAGACTAATCTCTATGTCATCCACAACAAACGTCACCAACGTCAGTACTACTGAGAAGCTCAGACTAATCTCTATGTCATCCACAACAAACGTCACCAACGTCAGTACTACTGAGAAGCTCAGACTAATGTCTATGTCATCACAACAAACGTCACCAACGTCAGTACTACTGAGAAGCTCAGACTAATCTCTATGTCATCCACAACCACTGACAACAAAACCAAGACAATCCTGGAAGAGAAAAGTCACAATATCTCTGTACCATCCACAAACGCTGAGATCCAGTTTCGGTGTCGATTTCTCAAGATGACGCGTCTCCGCACTTGGAATAAATTCCATATGCACTAACGTCACAGGTGCCACGTGTTTGGTGATCATAGTACATGCCTTAAGCCTGCACATAAACCCATGAGCTGGCCAGGTCCTGAGGTCCTACCTGACCCTAACCACTGAGAACAAGACGTAAGAAAGCCCTAACAGTGCTGAAAGGTAAAGGTCACACTATTTCTGCACCATGCAAACCACTTTATCAGTCTCACAGGCACAAATACCAAAGTACTCCTTTTAGAGAAAGCCCAGAATGCTGCAACCTTATAAATCACTACATTACTTCAACACGTAAAACCGTTTAAACACTTGTAACAAGAAAAAGATCGGAATGTTTGCGTACCATCCCAAACCATTGCCGTCCACCTTACCAGCAAAGCCACCCAACATTACAACTGCTAAGGCGTTCAGGATGTTTCACTACCAATAAATCACTGAGTTACTACAACCAGCAAAAAATACCCAGTAGTCCCTGCACGAGGCAGCCCAGGGTATGTGCATGCCACCCAAAGTCTTTGTGGAAGTCAAACGCGCAAAAATAGCCAACACACTTTATACTAAAGTCAGGTCCATCGATCTGATTGGCTCATGTTATCAGCGTGCGTGCACGCACACAGACACACCCACCCCCCCACCCCCACACACACACACACACACACACATATCTTCATGGGGTAGGCAGGAAGGTTTGCTATGGTGGCAGACGATACCGATTCGTCACCAGCCAAGGCGAGTCAGGGGAGATAACAACTGTGACAGGTTAGAAAGTGAGTACTGTGGACATACACCATGGTCAAAACCTGCCGACTGTATTTACTTCTTTCTCATCACTGTCAGAGACGGGAGAGAGAGAGAGAGAGGGAGGGAGACAGAGAGAGAGGGAATGAGACAGACTGAGAGAGAGAGGGCGGGAGGGAGGGAGACAGAGAGAGAGAGGGTGAGAGAGAGAGAGGGAGGGAGACATACAGGGAGCGAGAGAGAGGGGGAGGGAGGGAGGTAGACAGAGAGAGAGGAAATGAGACAGAGTGAGAGAGAGAGGGGGTGGGAGGAAGAGAGAGAGAGAGAGAGGGTGGGAGGGAGGGAGACAGAGAGGGAGTGTGTGAGAGAGAGGGAGACAGAGGCAGGGAGCGAGAGAGAGAGAGAGAGGGAGTGAGAGAGAGAGAGAGAGACAGACAGACAGACAGACAGACAGACAGACAGAGAGAATCAGAATCAGAAATTTATTCAGTAGGCCAAAGCCCCATTTGACGGGGTGTGAACACATAAACGTTATACAAACACAAATCATAATACACAGTCGTTCTTGGATAATGCATGCTTCAAATAGTTTGGAATACATACAATAATTATGTGATGCGCAGTCATACAGTAGGAACATATAAACAGGTTTGACAAACACACATCACTACAATCTAATTCTATGACAAGGCAAACTCTCTTTTCTTAAAAAGCTTTATAGACGTATGTTGCCAGAGTTCTGTTTGTACGCTCAATTTTTTTTAAAGTCCTGAGCATTATCAATCTGAAATCATGTGGATTATAGTAGTACTTTGGCTGAATTAGCAGGTGTCTCAGATCTTCAAGATCTAGACAATATAGCATAAAGTGATTTTCATTTTCAGTCATGCTTTTTACATAATGGACATTTGGCTGCTTCTTTATCGCGTCTCTTATGTCTTAATCTATGCACTGATAAGTCAGACGTACCAAACGTAAATCGTGTGAACACATATCTGACAAATCTGTTAAAACCCAACAACAAGCATGTTCCAACTTCATAAGATTGTTTAAACTTTCTGTACTGTGCAAAAACTTCACTAGTGTTGATATAATCCCCACATTGCCATCTGCTATCAACTGATCTTTGTTTGAACATATTTATGAAAGACTTTATACAACCCACACCCTATTTACTTTATACAACCCACACCCTATTTTTTCAGATGTATGAAAATCTGTAAGTATTTAATATATCATAGACTTTTGAGGCCCAATTTATTTTTCCTCTGTTGGCTTCATATAATAGCATTTTATTTGCCCTATAAGGCGATCTCTCTTCACTCATTTTTGTAAGTTTTAGTCAGTATCGAATACAACAAACGTTTGAGTTTAAAGTCGGGAGAAATCTTGCCCACTCACCATATATGAAGTCGACGTTTGGTGTTCTAATGTTAACCCCTGACAGTTTTTGACATAAACAACTGAACACTTTCAATCACCAAAGCTGCTTTCTCTGGAACCCACATTTCTGAACTATACACAGAAAGACAGAGAATCCCACCTCATAAATAAACTTGGAACACGCAAACCATATGGTCTTAATGACAAACCATAAGTAATCCACTGCGCAACAGAATTCAGACATGCTGTTTCATGTTTCTTCCTGTTCCCAGGCCTACCAGATTCTTGGCACCGGGCACAATCTACTCCCTTACCTCTTGCCCTGTGCCTTCTTCAGAACAGGGCTATACCGATATAGCATGGCCACTTCTCAAAATTGCAGGACTCATCTCACTTCCCTTTTGACATCATGGTTGCCTCCCCTCTCCCCACTTCTTTCTACTGCTCATGACGACATGGGCATTCCATTTCTTACCCACTGGACGAGGCGGCAGGGAAGTTTTTAGTCCCGTTTTTATTATCCATTGTTTGGTGTCTGTGATCTGTTCGTGACCGTGCGTTCGCGCTTGACAAAGGCTAGTTTTGTTTTGTCTCGTTGGATACGCGCTTACATTAGTTTTCTTGTTCTTCTGGTTCGTGTTATACACTTATATTGGCTGAATTTGCGTATCAAACAAGTTCAAAATTAATTTTAATGAATTATTATTTTGAGACAGGGAGAGGGAGGGAGAGAGAAAGAAAGAAAGAGAGAGAGAGAGAGAGGCCTCAGACTTCAGAACACATTATTACTCAAGGATGGTAGCATCAGGTCCCCATGGACCTGTCTTACAGCTAGTCCTTGTTATTCTACATACAGACTACAAGCATAAAAAGAATGAAAGAAAAAAAATTAAACAAATAAAACATAAATGGTGCAAAATGACCAGAACGGCATCTTTAGTTGCTCGAGAAGTGTGGCACCTAGCCTGACCTTTGACCTCCCTGAACACACGCTGTGATAATAATAATAATAATAATGTTTATTTGTATAGCGCATATTCCATATAAAAACATGCTCACCAGCGCTTTACATTTCACAAGAAAGGCAAAAGGTGATAAAAAATGTTCACAATTACCTACACAATAAGATAACAACAAACATTAAAGCTATACAAGTAAGAAGACACATAAGAAACCACAGAATATTAAAATTTAAACACTGACTTATGTAATGAAGAAAGATTAACAGATTTTTCATATGAATAAAGAGGCATACTGTGTTTATATATTGCTGCGTGTGTGTGCTTGCGTACGTGTGTGTGTACATGTGTGTGTGCGTGCGTGTGCGTTGCTGTGCGCGTGTGTTTGTAAGAATGTGTGTGTGTGTGTGTGAGAGAGAGAGAGAGAGAGTGTGTGTGTGTGTGTGTGTGCGTGTGCTATGTTTGCATGCGTGTGTGTGTGTTTATGCATGCAATAGTTGTACATAAAATTATAATCAATATTTTGAATGAAGATAAAAACAGAAAAATTCTAATCCATATACAGGAAAAACATTACAACTTCAGTATTACAGCATTAATACCTTGACAATCAAAATTCCTCACAAATTATGAACTATTCGCATATCATACATCACAATTTACATACAAACAAAGATTTGAAAAAGTTTCTTAAAGTATTTCAGTCTCTTTCCCACTCAATTTCTCCCCTATCCCTTCCTCAGCTGTACACATACAGTGATACACACACATGCTCACTCAAGAGCACACACACACACACACACACACACACACACACACACACACACACACACACACACACACACACACATACACACATGCACGCACACACACACCTTGCTCTATAGGCCCTTATACAAAATACTGTTATGCAGGCAGGAGAGATTAGTCTGATGACAGACTTGCAAACTGAGGCTCTTCAGGTTAGATGAGTTTGAAAGAGGTGGGTTTTCAGGTGCCGTTTGAAGGTTGAGAAGCACTTAGTTTTTCTGAGAGACAGTGGTAGAGAGTTCCATACATTTGGGCCAAAGACAGAGAAAGATTTTTTACCAAAGGTGTCTAGAGAGAAGCGAGGAACAGTCAACAGTGAGGTGTCAGAAGAGCGGAGCGTTCGAGAAGGTTTGTAACCCTGCAGGAGGTTGGCAAGATAGGATGGCATGTTCTCGTGATAGATACACTGAAAGCAGAGACAGGCAACTTTATATTGAATCCTAGCCTTTACCGGGAGCCAATGAAGTGTTCTAAGCAGAGATTTTGCACTCTCACGCCTGGGCTTGCGGAGAACAAGGCGAGCCGCGTGGTTCTGTATGCGCTGAAGTTTAGATAGTTGATTGTCATGGAGACCTGCGAATAGAGAGTTACAATAGTCCAGTCTAGATAGTATGAAAGAGACAGCAAGCTTGTTGGTAGCATCAGTGGAAAGGAAGGAGCGAATCTTACCAATTCTGCGTAGCTGATAGTACAGAGTACGGCACAACTGTTTGACATGGGCTTCCATAGACATTCCAGTGTCAGCAAGCAACTGACGCGGGATTTTCCGTTCTTTACATGTACATCTAAACAAGACAGGCGCAAATTTTCGGCCAACTGGACTTTGTTAAGCGTAAGATTACAAACAAACAAACACTAGATACAAAAATTTGAGAAAAAGACTGAAACTTCCCTGTTGCTGTCTTCAATGAGAGAAAAGGAAGACTTGTTTTGTTGTATTAAATACGCGTTCATATTCTTCTTTCGTGTTTGTTTGTTTTTTTGTGTGTGTGTGTGTTGTTGTTGTTTTTCTGGTTCCTGTTTGCTTGAACGCGGGCAGTCACACTTGTTTTGGACTTCTTTACATCTGTTAAAGAAGTTTCTGGATGATAGCCATTAGTTTGTTATGTTTGAAACAGCAGTGCTTTATGAATGAGAATCCTGATTGACGTGGGTGAAATACAGAATGATCTTCCATGAATTTCATCATGTGTTTGTGAACCTGTCTTTCAAGTGGTTTAGAGACCACTGATGTTTGTCTAAAGTATTTCTATATCCTGTCTTTCGTAATGGGATTGTTTTGGCTTTTTCCAATTCTATTGGGAAGATTTTCTGATCAATATACATGTAGAAGAAGGAAAGAGAGAGAGAGATAGACAGAAAGAAATAAAGAGAGAGAGATAGAAAGAAATAAAGAGACAGACAGACAGACAGAGATGGATGGAGACAATCTGTGGACATCGGACAGCGAGTGAAACAACCTACAACACCCCCACACCACTCCCCTGCCCGATCTTCAGTTTACAATGTACGAGATGAAAAGCATGGCGCCGACAGCACGTAACCAAGTCAGTTGACTGGAAAGTGTTGTGTTTGAAGTGACAGAGATCTACACAGAAAGTGTTGTGTTTGATCTGACAGAGATCTAGACAGAAAGTGTTGTGTTTGATCTGACAGAGATCTACACAGAAAGTGTTGTGTTTGATTTGACAGAGATCTACACAGAGTTGTGTTTGATCTGACAGAGATCTAGACAGAAAGTGTTGTGTTTGATCTGACAGAGATCTACACAGAAAGTGTTGTGTTTGATCTGACAGAGATCTACACAGAAAGTGTTGTGTTTGATCTGACAGAGATCTACACAGAAAGTGTTGTGTTTGATCTGACAGAGATCTAGACAGAAAGTGTTGTGTTTGATTTGACAGAGATCTACACAGAGTTGTGTTTGATCTGACAGAGATCTAGACAGAAAGTGTTGTGTTTGATCTGACAGAGATCTACACAGAAAGTGTTGTGTTTGATCTGACAGAGATCTAGACAGAAAGTGTTGTGTTTGATCTGACAGAGATCTACACAGAAAGTGTTGTGTTTGATCTGACAGACATCTACAGAGAGTTGTGTTTGATCTGACAGAGATCTACACAGAAAGTGCTGTGTTTGATCTGACAGAGATCTACACAGAAAGTGTTGTGTTTGATCTGACAGAGATCTACACAGAAAGTGTTGTGTTTGATCTGACAGAGATCTACACAGAAAGTGTTGTGTTTGAAGTGACAGAGATCTACACAGAAAGTGTTGTGTTTGATCTGACAGAGATCTACACAGAAAGTGTTGTGTTTGATCTGACAGAGATCTACACAGAAAGTGTTGTGTTTGATCTGACAGAGATCTACACAGAAAGTGTTGTGTTTGATCTGACAGAGATCTACACAGAGTTGTGTTTGAAGTGACAGAGATCTACACAGAAAGTGTTGTGTTTGAAGTGACAGAGATCTACACAGAAAGTGTTGTGTTTGAACTGACAGAGATCTACACAGAGTTGTGTTTGAACTGACAGAGATCAAGACAGAGTTGTGTTTGAACTGACAGAGATCTACACAGAAAGTGTTGTGTTTGATCTGACAGAGATCTACACAGAAAGTGTTGTGTTTGAACTGACAGAGATCTACACAGAAAGTGTTGTGTTTGATCTGACAGAGATCTACACAGAAAGTGTTGTGTTTGATCTGACAGAGATCTACACAGAAAGTGTTGTGTTTGATCTGACAGAGATCTACACAGAAAGTGTTGTGTTTGATCTGACAGAGATCTACACAGAAAGTGTTGTGTTTGAAGTGACAGAGATCTACACAGAAAGTGTTGTGTTTGAAGTGACAGAGATCTACACAGAAAGTGTTGTGTTTGAAGTGACAGAGATCTACACAGAAAGTGTTCTTGATCTTGATGTGTAGACGTCGGCAGAATCCAATTCTGGATATACGCGCCAACGGGGGAAAAACTGGGGGAGAGCACACAGGATTCCTAACTTTTAAAAAAAAAAAAAAAAAAAAAAAAAAAAATTTTTTTTTTTTTTTTTTTTTGGGGGGGGGGACTGACCGTCGGCAGGCTTCACTTCAGCTTAAAGTTGGTATAATCAGCTGGCCTAGCCGATCCCCAGCACCATCTAGTATGGTCCTGGGGCCCCCTCCTCGTTCAGCAGACTGGTTTTGGGCTGCATCTGAGGCCAGACACAGCCATCCTGAACTGGTGTGCCGACGATAAGGTGATGATATCGTCTGGCAGACCATTCCACTCTGTTGTCGTTCGAGGGAAGAAAGAATTCCAAAAGGTGGTGGTGTTTGAGCGTTCAACCACGAAGCACCTGTTGTTGTTTCTGGCCATGGTTGATACTATATTAGTTGTTTCGTGGTCCTTCTCTAAGCGTGGTATGATTTTCCTTTTTGATTTGGCCACAGGTCTGAGAAACTGCTCTGCTGGTATGGCTGGGATTTCCCCCCTGACGATCTTGAAGAACAGGGTAAGGCGTTGCTCCTTCCTCCTGGTCTGCAGTGGTGGTAAATTCTGCTGCTTCAGAATGGTTGTGATGCATCCAGGGGTGCGGTCTTTGTAATTCTGGGTGATGAAGCGAGCCGCACGCCTCTGGATGCTCTCCAGCCTATCAACATCCTTCTGGAGGAACGGGTCCCACACTGACGAACTGTACTCAAGGGTTGATCTCACCAGGGAGATGTATGCTGTGCGCCTACTTTGAGCTGGGCAGCAGCGTAGATTCCTTCGTAAGAACCCCAGGGTCGAGCTTGCTTTCTTGACGATGGTGTCAATGTGTGCCGTCCATTTGAGTTCGTCAGTGAGGGTGACTCCGAGGTATGGATTGCAGGGAACTTGCTGCAGGATCTCGTTGTTTAGCATGTAGAAGTGTGATGACCTGGGTCTGAAGCTGAGGATGTAGCATTTTTTTGCATTAAACCTCATGCCCCATAGATGAGCCCACTTCTCCAGCTCCTTAAGATCAGACTGCAGGGTGTGATGGTCCTGTTGGCAAGTGATTGGTCGGTACAGGAGGCAGTCATCAGCGAACAAACGAACCTGCGACTTGACACAGTCTGGAAGGTCGTTCAAGTGACAGAGGAACAGTAAGGGTCCTAGCACGGTACCTTGAGGTACTCCCGAGTCCACAGTCACTTCCTTTGACTCTTCACCATCCACCACTACCTTCATGAGCCTTCTGGTTAGGAAATGGTCTAACCAACTATGCAGGGGCCCAGAAATGCCGTAACTTCTCAGTTTGTACAGAAGTTTGGAATGGGGGACTGTATCGAAGGCTTTTGAAAAGTCAAGTATAGCCATGTCGGTCTGTGTCCCCTGGTCGAAATTTCTGCAGAGGTCGTGAAGGGTTGTGATGAGCTGGGTTTCGCATGAGAAACCAGTCCTGAAGCCATGGTTGAGGTTTGTCAATATCTTTTCTTTTTCCAGATGGTCGAGGAGGTGCTTGCAGATAATATGCTCAAGCAGTTTGCATGGTACAGATGTTAGGGAGACCGGTCGATAGTTTTCTGGTTGGTGCTTGTCTCCCTTTTTGAAGACTGGGGTGATGTTAGCTTTCCTCCAGTCGGCTGGGAGAGTTCCTGTGTCCACGGACGTCTGGAAAATTTTGGATAGACCTGGTGCTAGTTCGGCTGCACACTCTTTGAGTACCATGTTGGGTATCTGGTCTGGTCCAGGGGCCTTTGAGGTTTGGATATTTCGAAGTAACTTCTCCACTCCCTCTTTCCTTATTGTCAGGTCAGCAATTAGCCTATGCTGGTGTAGCTTGGGTAGTGGGGACTGGGAAGTGTCTTGAGTGAAGACTGATGAGAACTGTTTTAGGAGGGTGTCCGCCTTGGATCTGGCATCGCTGTAGAGTGTGCCTCTGGATTTCAGTGGAGCTATGCCGATGTTGTCCCTCTTCTTTGATTTTATATAGCTCCAGAAAGGCTTTGAATTGTTTTGTGACAGTCCTTCCTCAATGCTGTTTCTGAGAAAGGTCCACTCAGCCTGCCTGAACTGCTTTCGGCATTCTTTCTGAATGAAGCGGTAGTTTGTCCAGTTCTTTGTTCTTCTGGCTTGTCTGTATAGTCGCTTCTTTTTCTTCACCATTTTTTGTAGACGTCGGTTAAGCCAGGGAAGTCGGTGTCGAGTTCCTGTGGTTGAAGAGGGAACATGGGCTTCTATGGCCGTGATCAGTTCTTTCTTGAAGGTGCTCCACAGGCTTTCTATATCACTGGTGTTATCTGCCGATAAGATGTTGGTAGATATTTCCTCCGCTTCGTGCTTTAGGGCCTTCCAATTCGTTTTATTAAAGTGAAAGCGTTTCCTAGGCTTCTGTCTTGTTCGAAAAGGCTCTAGGCAGATGTCTGTTATTACAGCTGAGTGATCTGACAGTCCGGGAATGTTACCGGACGCCTTTACCAATGATGGATTTGTGGTAAAAACTAAGTCGAGACGACTCTCCATGCGGGTTGGTTGGTCGTGGATTTGGGTCAGGTGGAACTTGTTGGCTATGTCCACAAGCCTTTCCTGCACTGTTCTGTCGCTGGCGCCTGGGTGGACTGATCCAGATTCCCAGTCAATGTCTGGACAGTTAAAGTCCCCACACACAATTATTTCTTTGTCTTTGTCGTTTACTTTCTGCAGCGATGCGTCAAGTCCATCTAGGTGACGTTTTTCTCTGTGGGGCATGTAGTAGGAGGCGATGTGTGTGTCACGTTTACCATTAATTTTGATTTTTGCCCAGTTGATTTCACATTCCGTGACAAATTCGGGGTGCTCCGTTGCAACAATGTCTTCATGTACAAGTACGAAGACGCCCCCTCCCAGTGTGCCTCGGTCATTCCTATAGGGCCTGTAGTTGGGTGGGAAAACCTCAGAGTCCAGGATCGCATCCTTTGACGGGGGTCTGCCGGGTTTTACTCCTTTCAGCCACGTCTCAGTGGCACATACCACGTCTGGTTTTACATAGTCCAGGATTGCGCTAAACTCAGAGGTTTTGTTATTTATGCTGTCTAGGTTGATTGTTAGGATTCGCAAGTTGTTGCTATCCTTCTTGGGAGGTGTGTCACTGGAGCTGGAAGTGGAACCTAGTGTTTTGCTTCGCTGTGTAGAGTTTGTTGCTTTCTGCACGGGACTTGGGTAGTTTGTTTCAGTTTGATTTAAGGTGTTTGGTGTCTTTGGGTTAGAGATTGGGCTACTAGCTTGGAGAGGATTGAAAGGTCCGTGATATGAGTCTGCTGAGAGATTTTCTTCAGATATGGGGTCATAATAGCTCGGGCAGATTTCGTAACTTCTATATGAGAAAGAGGAGATATTTAGAGTCTCACACTTGCAGCAGTACCATTGTACGTTGGAGCGGTTTAGGACGCTGAAGTCTTTGCTGCACATTTCGATGCATGATCGGTGGTGCCAGATATCGCACTCATCGCAACAAACCCCATCATTTGACCAGGTCACTGGGCGTTCGCACATGCCGCAGGGGTACATAGAAGGGCCTGGGTTTGGGTGAATATCTCCCGATGCCAGGAGCATTGTCAGAATCACACATGTCGTTAGTGGGAGTGTTTTGTCAGATTGTACAGGTGGGGCATAACGTACGGTTCTTGTGGAGCGAAGTAACAAGAAGGCACTGGAGGTTTGAAGCTCGTTCTTGTACGTCAGGTAGTTTGAACTCAGTTTATGGACGAACACAAAAAAGAAAAAGAAAAATATTGCCTGACCTTTCAAATGGTTCCGTGAGTGCCCTCTCAAAGACAATTCGGTCATTGTCTTTTCCGTAGAGGAGGGGTAGTGTGACGGATGTGCTTTTATTATTTTCACACTATTGTTTTTATACGACCACCATTGGGAGCCAAACTGATTCCGCGGTCCACGGTGACTTTGTTAGTTTGTATATCGAGGATGAAAGTTGTCTGGAACAGTGACACTGGTATGTCAAGATGGGGACCATGTTAGACAATAATTATAATACATCTGGTGCACCGACCACGACTCCCACTGACACGCAGAGTGGGACAACCTGCACAGCGCCTCTTCCCAGCTCGGCGGACTGCGTTGGACAAGTGGTGGTTGACTTCTACAGCCTTGGCTTGCCTTGCCTTGCCTCGTCTCGTTTTGTCTTGTCTTGTCTTGTTTTGTATCTGGTGTTTGTTTGCTTACGCTTGACAAAGAGCGATAGGCAGAAAAATTTGCGCCTGTCTCGTCTTGTAGTATTAAATACGCGTTCTGATTCTTCTTTCGCGTTTTTATTTTTCTAGCGAGCCAAACTGATTCCGCGGTCCACGTTGATGCCACTATGGAGAAGAATGCAGTCCACTGGATTGGAAGTCAAGTGTTCCTCAGTTAGGCATTTCTTTATGTCAATAATTTTGTGTGATATCCTCGCTGTTGCCATGAAGCCATAAGATGATCCAAGTCGTTTAATATCTACACCGCTCAGAGTCGAGTCGTGCAGAAGGAAGACACGCAGTAGGTCTGGTGACGAGATTTCTCTTTCTTTCAGCTGTCGGAGAAAACGTGTAAAAGGCCCAATATGACAAGAACGAGAAGAGGCCGCCTTGCCCAAAAAAAACAAGAAGACGCATCAGAGGGCAAGGCTGATGGAGAGAAGATATCGTCCAGTGCCGTGGGAGCAGAGAAGAAAAAGGACCCGAAATCGACAGTCGCCGAGTCTGACGCTAGGCCTAACGCTACATCTGGTGCACCGACCACGACTCCCACTGACACGCAGAGTGGGACAACCTGCACAGTCAGAATCCCTCAGTTCATCCCCAAACATATAATAATACAGACAAATATACAACGTCCAATCAGTTATAGAAACGTGTTGTGTTTGAATTGACCGAGATCTGCAGAAAGAAGAGACAATCACTATCTAGACCAACCTGTAACTCTCCATCACAGACATATCTAAACGGAACAAATTCACTACTTTATCTTATTTATTTATGTATTTATTTATTTATTATTTACTTACTTACTCACTTGCCTTTTTTCTCGTCTAAAAGCACATGATAGACGTTAAAAGAAATAAAGAACGAACGGAATAAATTATACTTACCCAGATGATTTGAAACAAAAACACACTAACACTCAGCACTGCCAACCAGGCGCAAAAATATACAAAAGAAACGAAAACACCAGCGAGAAATCAAAACTAGCAAAGAAAGCGATTGAAATGAAAACCGAAGACGAGAAAGAACAAAGTCCTGACGTCATGAAAACTAAAGACGTCATTTCACATCCTAACAACGTAGCGTCACAATCCGAAAATATTTTTGAACGAGTCAAAACCACAGAAGACAAATAAGACAGAAGGGACAAGCGCCTCCTCGGTATGTTCCGGCAATTTCCGTAAACGTTCGGGGCGCCATTTTTAAAATGCTGACTGAGGCAGCATGGCGAGTACCAGTACTGTAACCAAACGCGGAGCGTGTTACTGTTGTGTGATCAACTGCAGCAACAACAATCGTACAAGTATTGACCCAAGAACAGGCAAGCCAGTGCGCTTCTTCTATTTTCCAAATACGGAGACAGACAGAGAGAGGTAAGTTGGTATTATTTTCAGTCTTCTTGTGTTGAGTGCCAGTGTGTGTGTACACGTGTGACTTGTCAAAACAAAGTGTGCGCCGACAACGTGTAGGCCACCGCCAACCGACACCGGCCTGCCCCATTGTTTACAAATGCAGTGCATGAACTGCACATGTAAGACCCTATGTTATGTATGTGGAGGCAAATGTGCATGGAAACTTTATATTTTTTTTATCAATATTTCATTAGATAACCTGACCTACATAATCCCTTGCATATAATATATATATATATGTGTGTGTGTGTGTGTGTGTGTGTGTGTGTGTGCGTGCGTGCGTGTGTGTGCGTGCGTGTGTGTGTGTGTGTGTGTGTGTGTGTGTGTGCGTGTGTGTGTGTGTGTGTCTGTGTGTGGTAAGAGTGACTTTGAGACTGAGACTGACTGTGATTAGGTGAGCTTGGTTAATCACAAATTCTACATACTTGGTGGTGGTTGGCAAGCTGAGCTATGAGGCAACTGTGGATGTATTTCATGTTTACTTTGATTTTGTTTCAGGTGCCAGAAGTGGATCATCAACATCAGGAGAGATGACGTCAAGATTGCTGACATCAAGTCGAAGAGGGTGTGCTCTGTACATTTTCATGAGAAAGTTTTCAACTGCCCTACAGACATTCAGCATTCTCGACTGCTACCGACTGCCGTGCCTACCATTGTCAGCTGCCCAAATCCTCCTCCATCCATGGAATGTCGACGACCTCCGCCCAAGATCAGAGAGCCTGTACCAAAGAGGAGACGACAAGATACTGCCTCCAGCTCTGTATATCATGAAGGTGATGGTGATGATTGTGATGGTGACAGAGACAGTACTAGACCCGTGGTGAAAGCGTCCGAACCAGATCCTGAGAAGTTGGCCCGAGAGCTGAAGCAGGCCAAACGTGCTTTAGAAGACCTCAAGAAACAAAACAAACAACTTGAAAGGAAATGCAAAACAGCACAAGCAGCCAAGGTCAGACTTATAAAGCGCCATGCTGTACAAGTAGCGTCTCTTCGTGCAAAGAAAGAAGCAATCCTGGAGAATTTCCTCAAAGACCTGCCAGTTGTTCCAGCAGCTTTATTCAAGATCATGATGCGGAAGAAAAAGTGGATCAACTGGGACACCGAGAAAGAGGCTATGGAGTTGTGTCTCGCTGTGTACTTTAGGAGCACTTCTGCTTATGCCGTTCTCCGCTCCGTTGGGTTTATGCTTCCACATCCAAGAACACTCAGGAGGCGCTTTTCAACTGTGTTGACTGGGGTCGGTCTGTGTCAGAGTCTGGTGGAAATGATGCGCTTGAGAACATTAGCACTTGAAGAACATGAGAAAAGAGTGACACTCTCCTTGGATGGAATGACTGTGACCAAAGCCCTGACCTACAGTCATCATCGTGACGAGCTGGTCGGCTTTGTCAACTGCGGCGAGCATCACCAGAGTGACGAAATCGCTGACCAAGCAATTTTGGTCATGATCAGGGGACTGACCCTGAAGTGGAAGCAGGTGTTGGGGTATTTTGTTGCCAAGCACAACCTGGCAACACCTACTTTGACAGCCATCATTTCCGAAATCGTCAGAGCCGTCACAGGGATTGGTTTGTATGTTGATGCCATTGTGATGGACCAAGAATCCTGCCAATGGAAATGGATGAAAGACATGGGTGTGTGTGTGGAACGACCGTATGTGTTTCATGGCACTACACAGTCCTTTGTCATGCCAGATCCGCCACACCTCATCAAAAACTTGAGGAACAATTTCATGACGAAATACATCTCCTTCAGCTGGGATGGAGAAAGAATGATTGCAAAGTGGTGTCACCTCCAAGAACTCTTCTCCCTTGAAACATCTGGCGGGTCAATTCGCGCTGCTCCCAAGCTGAAGGAGTGTCACTTCACCCTGCCCAGAGGGAAAAAGATGAAAGTCATCTTGGCATGCCAGATATTTTCCCACTCAGTCGCTGCTGCCTTGAAATTGTATGTGTCAAAGTCGTTGATGTCCGAGGCTGCTCTTCAAACAGCATGCTTTGTGGAGACGGTGAACAGCATGTGGGATTTTGTCGACTCTTATTCCCTCTCTGCCCCAGTCGGGAAGAAGCCGGTCATAAGGAGTGATTTTGAGGGTGACCAGGTTCGATTTGCTTCCTTTTCCAACTTTGTGGAAAGCTGGTGTTTCACAAACCCAAAGAATGACAAACTGGCCAGCAACATTCCAAGTCACAAAGGGTGGCTCCTAGTGCTTTCGGCAATGAAGGGATTGAGCCAAAAGCTAATCATGGAGGAGGAGGTCTTGACACACTTGTGCCTGAGAAAGTGTAACCAGGATCACGTTGAGAACCTTCACAGTCAAATACGTGGCTACAATGGCTTCAACGACCACCCGACGTTGCCAGCATATGTCGATGCACTCCGTTGCCTGTCTTGTTCTTCTGCAACATCAGAGCTCTTGGACAAGACAATCAGTGCTGGTGCCAACTGCCAGCCTGATGGTGAGCATGGACACCATCCCATTGTCAACCCATGCACAGCAGACGTTGAATGTGATGCAGAGAATGCTGATCATGCAGACCCCATCGAAACCAACTCCTTCAGTTGTGAGAACAACTTGGTTTCCTCTTCCTTCACAGACTTGGAGATGGAACTGCCACCCGTCGAGTCAGACATTGTTCAGTACATTGCTGGTGCTGTCGTGAGGAAGTTCAAGCAGAAAAACGACTGTCCTCTCTGTGTGGAAAAGTTCACCATCAGTGCAAATGAGGCAACTGGAGAAACTCCCTCACTTGTGTCACTTGTGTCACTCAAAGAGTTTAAACTTGGATGCCTGGTTCGTGTCAGTGAGCCACTGCTGCAGGTTTTCAGATGCTTTGAACTTCACTTCAGAGTAGCTATATCAAAGGGATTGCCAAGAGCCAACCCAAGGCAAACTATTCTGAACAGCTTTGTCAAGTCACAAACAGATGATCTGAATTGTGAGTGTGAATGTTTGGCAAGCCTTATTGCTGCTTATTGCAACATCAGGATTTACCACGAAGTGAAACTGTTCAATCAGCAACTGAAGTCAAAAGTCAGAGGTGCAGAACTGAACAAGGACAAGAAACTTAACATGTGAACATTTACAGACCTCTATTTCAGCTGGATTTAACTGTGAACATAACACACTGCTGTAGCTGATATTGTGATAAGGAACTGAACTTGTGAACAATTATGTAGTTCATCTGTGGATTTTAGATTTGATTGTGTATTACACACCTGTGAACACTCATGGGCCATTAATGCAACAGTGAATATTTTACTACATTTCTGTGGATGACGAGAAACTTAACGTGTGAAGACTAACTGTGTATTATAAACCGCTGTGGCTGACAAGACACTTGAGATGTGAACATTCCTGGAATGAGTGCTGTTGGAGCTGGATTAACTGTGAATTATACACCGCTGTGGCTGATCATTTTGGGAAGATGTCCAGGCATGTTTTTGTCAAGTCATGTGAGTACATTTTAAATCATGAATTTTACATGTGTGAATTCTGTATTATATTACTTTATTGTTGTTGTTTTTTATTCTGAGTTCTTCATTTTTATGTTGTTGTATACGACAGGCAAAAACTCTGAAGTGATGAACACTTGTAATTTCACAGAAAAAAATTGTGAAACTCAATCATTCTTACTTGTCGTGTACGACTTCTGTCTCATGTGTGTTGCGCATGTTATAATCAAATGTCTAAAGGTACCATCTTTTAAATAATCCTCGCTGTTGACAATGACATTAAACCTGAAAAGATCGACTGATTGCTTGTGTAACAATACTAACATAAATTCAGAAGTAAGCACACACAAAATGATGACTCAACACATAACAAAGAGAAAAACTAATGGTATGAAGTGTAAGACACACACACACATCCTCCCCCTCAGTCCCAGTACACACACTAACTGACTAAGTGACAGGTCAATGTTTCTGAAGCAGTGACTGGGTGAAAATAATAGTGCGACGGCTAATGAAGAGTTTCACTTTTCAAAGAAGTAAGAATTTTTTTTTTTGGGTATGACTATGAGTATCATGCAATAGTTTTCTACCCATGCATCGGCAATTCCCCCCCCCCCACCCCTGTCCCCTCCCCCCTCTCTTCTCTCTCTCTCTCCTTTTACACACACATACGTAAACAGTCTGTCAGGTTACAAACGTAAACAGAGGCAAGCCATGTGAGAGCAGCGCACTGCGTGTGTGTATCGCTCGCCGCGACAGCGAATCTCAGCATTAACAAGATGGCGGCCAGCCGAGCCAACCAGCACGCGTTTTTCGATCGCGCTAAGAGGGCTTGTCCCTTCTGTTGTTTTAGTGTTCTGTGGTCAAAACCAACCGTGATGTCCCGTATGTTGTCACTGTCTGTCAGGGTGCGGAATGTCACAACACTGCTTGTCACAATGCGGAATGGCACAACACTGTCAGGGTGCGGAATGTCACAACACTGCTTGTCACAGTGTGGAATGGCACAACACTGTCACAGTGCGGAATGTCACAACACTGCAAACAAACAAACACCAGATACAAAAATTATGAGAAAAAGACTGAAACTTCCCTGCTGCTGTGTCCAATGTGAGAAAAGATAAGACTGAAACTTCCCTGCTGCTGTGTCCAATGTGAGAAAAGATAAGCCTGAAACTTCCCTGTTGCTGTGTCCAATGTGAGAAAAGATTCCTTTTCTCACATTGGACACAGCAACAGGGAAGTTTCAGTCTTTTTCTCAAAATGATTGTATCTGGTGTTTGTTTGTATCTTACGCTTGACAAAGGCCAGTTGGCCGAAAATTTGAGCCTGTCTTGTCTTGTTGTATTAAATACGGTTCGTATTCTTCTTTCGAGTTTTTTATGGTTCCTGTTTGCTTGAACGCGGGCAGTCACACTTGTTTTAGACAATGTGTGTTAAGGACTCAGATGTGGACCAGTGTGGGCTGTGGCTGAACAGGCTGATTCTTGAGTGACAGTCCTTGGTACAGCTGACACACATGATGGCTGTGTACAGTGACAGTCCTTGGTACAGCTGACACACATGATGGCTGTGTAGAGTGACAGTCCTTGGTACAGCTGACACACATGATGACTGTGTACAGTGACAGTCCTTGGTACAGCTGACACACATGATGGCTGTGTACAGTGACAGTCCTTGGTACAGCTGACACACATGATGGCTGTGTAGAGTGACAGTCCTTGGTACAGCTGACACACATGATGACTGTGTAGAGTGACAGTCCTTGGTACAGCTGACACACATGATGGCTGTGTAGAGTGACAGTCCTTGGTACAGCTGACACACATGATGGCTGTGTAGAGTGACAGTCCTTGGTACAGCTGACACACATGATGACTGTGTAGAGTGACAGTCCTTGGTACAGCTGACACACATGATGGCTGTGTACAGTGACAGTCCTTGGTACAGCTGACACACATGATGGCTGTGTAGAGTGACAGTCCTTGGTACAACTGACACACATGATGACTGTGTACAGTGACAGTCCTTGGTACAGCTGACACACATGATGGCTGTGTACAGTGACAGTCCTTGGTACAACTGACACACATGATGGCTGTGTACAGTGACAGTCGTTGGTACAGCTGACACACATGATGGCTGTGCACAGTGACAGTCCTTGGTACAACTGACACACATGATGGCTGTGTACAGTGACAGTCCTTGGTACAGCTGACACACATGATGACTGTGTACAGTGACAGTCCTTGGTACAGCTGACACACATGATGGCTGTGTACAGTGACAGTCCTTGGTACAGCTGACACACATGATGGCTGTGTACAGTGACAGTCCTTGGTATAGCTGACACACATGATGGCTGTGTACAGTGACAGTCCTTGGTACAACTGACACACATGATGGTTGATGGCTGTGTACAGTGACAGTCCTTGATGGCTGATGACTGTGTACAGTGACAGTCCTTGATGGCTGATGACTGTGTAGAGTGACAGTCCTTGATGGCTGATGACTGTGTAGAGTGACAGTCCTTGATGGCTGATGACTGTGTACAGTGACAGTCCTTGATGGCTGATGACTGTGTAGAGTGACAGTCCTTGATGGCTGATGACTGTGTACAGTGACAGTCCTTGATGACTGATGACTGTGTAGAGTGACAGTCCTTGATGGCTGATGACTGTGTAGA
Source organism: Monoplex corrugatus (assembly GCA_030674185.1). Classification (NCBI taxonomy): domain Eukaryota; kingdom Metazoa; phylum Mollusca; class Gastropoda; order Littorinimorpha; family Ranellidae; genus Monoplex; species Monoplex corrugatus. The sequence continues at coordinate 4,992,909 of JAPXFY010000013.1, read as the reverse complement.
GTGACAGTCCTTGATGGCTGATGACTGTGTACAGTGACAGTCCTTGATGGCTGATGACTGTGTACAGTGACAGTCCTTGATGGCTGATGACTGTGTACAGTGACAGTCCTTGATGGCTGATGACTGTGTACAGTGACAGTCCTTGATGGCTGATGACTGTGTACAGTGACAGTCCTTGATGGCTGATGACTGTGTACAGTGACAGTCCTTGATGGCTGATGACTGTGTAGAGTGACAGTCCTTGATGGCTGATGGCTGTGTAGAGTGACAGTCCTTGATGGCTGATGACTGTGTAGAGTGACAGTCCTTGATGGCTGATGACTGTGGCTGAGTGGTCACTGCCTCAGCTGTTCTCCTGTCTCTAGTCTACCTGACCATGCAGAGTTCGTTGCTCCACTGCAGCGGCCACATTTGCACCTACAACCTGTCCTGAGGCATGAGTATGTCTGTGTGTATGTGTTGTGTGTGTGTTTCTGTCTGTCTGTCTGTCTGTCTCTGTGTGTGTGTGTCTCTCTCTCTCTCTCTCTCTCTCTCTCTCTCTCTCTCCCTCTCTCTCTTTCTCTCTCCTTTTTCCTTGTCTCTGTCTGTCTGTCTGTCTGTCTCTCTCTCTCTCTCTCTCTCTCTCTCTCTCTCTGTCTCTTTCTCTCTCCCTTTTTCTCTGTCTCTGTCTGACTGTCTGTCTATCTATCTCTCTCTCTCTCTCTCTCTCTCTCTCTCTCTCTCTCTCTGTCTGTCTCTCTGGTGTTTTAGTCTTCCTCTGGTGTATTAGTCTGTATCAGGTATAATAGCCTGCCTCTGGTGTTTTAGCCTGCCTCTGGTGTTTTAGCCAGTCTCTGGTGTTTTAGCCTGCCTCTGGTGTTTTAGCCAGTCTCTGGTGTTTTAGCCTGCCTCTGGTGTTTTAGCCAGTCTCTGGTGTTTTAGCCTGTCTCTGGTGTTTTAGCCAGTCTCTGGTGTTTTAGCCAGTCTCTGGTGTTTTAGCCTGCCTCTTGTGTTTTAGCCTGCCTCTGGTGTTTTAGCCTGCCTCTGGTGTTTTAGCCTGCCTCTGGTGTTTTAGCCTGCCTCTGGTGTTTTAGCCAGTCTCTGGTGTTTTAGCCTGCCTCTGGTGTTTTAGCCAGTCTCTGGTGTTTTAGCCAGTCTCTGGTGTTTTAGCCAGTCTCTGGTGTTTTAGCCTGCCTCTGGTGTTTTAGCCAGTCTCTGGTGTTTTAGCCTATCTCTGGTGTTTTAGCCAGTCTCTGGTGTTTTAGCCAGTCTCTGGTGTTTTAGCCAGTCTCTGGTGTTTTAGCCAGTCTCTGGTGTTTTTAGCCTGCCTCTGGTGTTTTAGCCTATCTCTGGTGTTTTAGCCAGTCTCTGGTGTTTTAGCCTGTCTCTGGTGTTTTAGCCTGTCTCTGGTGTTTTAGCCAGTCTCTGGTGTTTTAGCCTGTCTCTGGTGTTTTAGCCAGTCTCTGGTGTTTTAGCCAGTCTCTGGTGTTTTAGCCTGCCTCTGGTGTTTTAGCCTGCCTCTGGTGTTTTAGCCTATCTCTGGTGTTTTAGCCTGCCTCTGGTGTTTTAGCCTGCCTCTTGTGTTTTAGCCTGCCTCTGGTGTTTTAGCCTGTCTCTGGTGTTTTAGCCAGTCTCTGGTGTTTTAGCCTATCTCTGGTGTTTTAGCCTATCTCTGGTGTTTTAGCCTGCCTCTTGTGTTTTAGCCTGCCTCTGGTGTTTTAGCCTGCCTCTGGTGTTTTAGCCTGTCTCTGGTGTTTTAGCCAGTCTCTGGTGTTTTAGCCTGTCTCTGGTGTTTTAGCCTGTCTCTGGTGTTTTAGCCTGTCTCCACAAAGGGCGCAGAATTACATAAGGAAGTTGTATCAATCATGATCTTGATAATCTTGGAAATTATATGTTAGAAAATGGTCTGTCGTTGTCAGCGGAAAAAACTAACATGATGCTATTTAATCCTGGTGGTACTTTAAGTAACTTGCCTACTTTCAGATTGCTTGGTGAAGTGTTACATTACAAACAGGTTATAACATTTCTGGGAGTCTTTATAACATCGAAATTAAACTGGACTGTCCATTTTGATTATATTTCAACAAAAGCAAGAAAAGCCTTAAATTTTCTAAAGATAATAAGCAGATTACCCTGGGGAATGGATACAAACATATTAATTCATCTGTCAACAGCACTTGTACGATCTAAATTATCCTATGCGCAAGAAGTTTTCTTCAGTGCACCAAAATATTTACTAAAGAAGATACAAAGCTTAGACTGCAAAAGTATTAAAATTGCTTTAGTGTCCCTGCTCACGCCTCTAATTTGGAAACGTACAAAGTTGCTGGAATTCTGCCTCTGAACTACTATCGTGAGCTGGCGACAGCAAAATTTGCCGTTAGAACTACGTCACAAACAGACAATTTTGTGAGTAAGGAAATTAAAATCAGGTCTGATGTTGACTTTCCAAAGCGAGCAAACAGCATTTCATCATAAATGACTGTTGCAACTTACATATCTGACTTGGTCAAACAGTCTCACCTGAATATGGATGAAATAGCTGAGACACCATCAACAACGCCTATCCCTACATGGGAAATGCTAAAAGCCTCTTTTGATATTGATTATACAGACGCCAAGAAACATGAAAACGTCAACATTTCGATATCCACAGCAAGACAACACGTCGACGAAAAATACCGTACCCACCTTCATATTTTTACCGATGGATCAGTCTTAGAAAATAAATGTGCTGGAGCAGCATTTTATGTTCCAAAATTTAAAATAAAAAAGTCATTTTTCATTGGGGCAAATTTATCTATATTTACAGCAGAATTAGTCGCTATTATACAAGCATTGCATTATCTAGTAAATCTTAAACCCATGTCTTTCAAAGTAGTTCTCTTTGTTGACTCAAAATCTGTACTATATGCGTTACGGTCTTTTGATGCTGACACAAGGCCTGATTTAATTACTCAGACAAATCATCTTGTACATCGTTTAAGGATAAAAGGTACAGATATCAGTTTATGCTGAGTGCCTTCTCACGTTGGTCTTCACGGCAACGAAGTAGTTGACAGAGCAGCTAAGCAAGGTGCACAGAATTCTGTTAATTCTATAGAATTACATGTTCATACTTCCGTAAAAGAAGCTTGCAACATGCTCGAATCAGCCTCATGGATTCGATTTCAGAAACATTTCAATGATCGGTTTGTGTCACAACAAATGATAAAACTATCCGTTCAAAATTTATACCAAAAAATGCAGTATTCTTCCATGTATCATTTGCGATCGATTATTGCTGTTCGTTTTCGTATTCAGCTAAACGCACTGAAAACAAAATATTGTAAAAATGTTAAGTGTATTTGCGACAAGCAATTCACATTGTTTCACTGTTTATTTTATTGCAAAATGCTACGTTCTTTTCTACCGAAAATGTTTACACAAGAAAACTATTCTGAAACTCATTTAAAAAAAGTAACATCAGATCAATCTTTGATACTTAATATTTCAGAATCATTAGTTAACAGTCCTGTTAATGCATTACTTTAACGTTATGCATTTTGTGTTTTAGTGTTAAATTCTTCCCTTCACATTGTTGAAATTAATTGTTACTAATGTTAGAGTTAAGATTTCGTTCCATTTTACTATTCTACCACCTATTTATGACTTTTTCCTCTGTCTCCCCTCTGCCCCAATCCAACCCGTCCAACTATCGTTCTCCATTTTAGTTTATTTATATATTTTTTTTTATTCCTCTCACCCCCCCCCCCTCCCCCGTCTAATATCACTTACAGTGAAAAGACGTTAAATCAAAGAACGAACGAACAAACACACGCACGCACACACACACAAACACACACACGCACACACACACACACACACACACACACACACACACTCACACACACACCACTCACTCACATACAAAATTAATTTGGTGTGGTCACATATTGATTCAGGAGATATTAAAGCTGAAGGTGTGTGGCCTTCTTGACACTAACAACCTCCACGATAGAGCTGCCGAAACTCTTAAGCGCACGTCAGAGATAAAACCAGCTGGACACAGAGGCCTGACCCCAAAACTTGACAGTCAAAGTGGACACCGATACTGGACAGCATAGCGTGTACCTGGAGCTCCGTCAACAACACCTTACTGCCCGCCTGCCTTGGTAACGTTATCAGGACATTAATTTTCATGTCTGCATTGTGTCCTGTGGCGTCTTTCCGTCACCACCGACCTACTATGGATATCAAAAAATGTGCGTAGCCACGACGCAGAGACAGAGAAACAGAGAGACAGAGAGAGACAGATGTACATACATGTATATATATATATTTGAGAGCAGCCCACGTAAGTCCGTACGTCGAGCAAGTCTTCAGCTTGCCATCCCTCATACCACTGTCTGGCGTGTGTTAAAGAGACGATTACACATGAAACCATACAAACTAAGCCTCGTCCAAGCACTTACTAATGATGACAAGGTGATGCGGAGGACATTCTGTGAGTCAATGCTGGAGATGGAGGAAGGTGATGAAACTCTCTTTTCACGTTTAGTTTTTAGTGACGAAGCGACTTTCCATTTGAGCGGCACAGTCAATCGTCACAATGTGCGCATTTGGGGAACAGATCACCCACATGAAACTGTTGAGCATGAAAGAGATTCCCCTAAAGTGAACGTCTTCTGTGCTGTGTCTCAAGACAAGGTCTATGGTCCCTAGGCCTTTTTCTTTGAAGGAAACACCGTTACAGGACAAACCTATCTCGAAATGCTCCAAAACTGGCTATTCACTTTACTGCAAGCAGATTCGAATGACTTCATTTTTCAGCAAGATGGAGCACCACCCCATTGGCATCTCGGGGTTAGAGCTTATCTGAATGAAAACGTGCCTCAGCGATGGATTGGGAGGAGAGGTGCTAAAGACCTTGCTCTCTGTGCTTGGCCTGCCAGATCCCCGGACCTCACTGTGTGTGACTTTTTCTTGTGGGGGTATGTTAAAGACCAAGTTTATGTTCCACCACTTCCAGCAAGTATCGATGACTTGAAAGATCGAATAACAGCTGCAATCAACACGGTGGACCGTGACATGCTGAGGCGCGTTTGGGAGGAATTCTCATATCGGCTTGATGTTGTCCGCGCTGCCGGTGGTGGCCACATTGAGCACTTATAAAACATGAAATGAAACTTGAATGTATATACAACACATGTGTTCATGCTAGAGGTTTGTAATTTTTTTCGTTTTTGACACATCACGTGATGATTTTGGCGTATTCTTTTTGAACACCCTGTATATATACGTAACAAAGTGCCTTGCTCTGTTACGATCTTTCCCATTTACCTACAACGCTCAAAGGCAACACCGTGTAGCGTGCTTGCCTAGATAAAAAACGCCTTGCATTCTCTTGGCCTAATTGTACTGTTATCTCACAGCCTCTGCCTACCCATAGCTATGCATTGAACATTCCAAAGATCTAACCAGTACATGACGCTTATAGATAACACACTGCTAAACAATTAGCAGATGTACAATGTGTACATGTACTCTAAAGCTGGGCCTGCGTTAAAACTACACACTAAGTGTTGATTGATTAATTAGGTGAGAACAACCAATCAGACCTTGTCATCTGAAAGGTTTGAAATTTGAAAATATGACCATCATACTCTGTTCCCAGAGTACAAATTAACAAGGCACGTCACAGCGCGTGCTTTTCCGCCGCCACTCTCAGTCTCACCAGAGGTGTCCTCTCCTGCCACCACTCTTGGTCTCACAGCAGGTGATCAACTTCCCGGCGTTACTGTAGCACTGTCTTCCTTCGGTCTTCTTTCCTGTCTTCTTTCGTTCCTCGTCTTCTTTTCTCAATAATACAGAGTCAAGTAGCAAAACGAGGACTTATCTTTTGATTGAGAGACTTCCCTTTCTGCTCTGGATACAAACGACCACCACAGCAACCATATCATCACCATCAACTAAACCCCTTATCCACCTCGCTCCATCTCATATATATATATATACATATATATATATATATATATATATATATATATATATATATGTGTGTGTGTGTGCGCGCGCGCGTGTGTGTGTATGTGTGTGTGTGTGTGTGTGTATGTGTGTGTGTGTGTGTGTGTGTATATATCTATTCATATTTATGTAAAATTATTTCATATTACTCGGGAGAGGTTTGTGTGTCTTCGTGTGTGTATATATGTGTATATATGTGTATGTGTGTACATGTGTGTGTGTATATATGTGTGTATGTGTGTGTTTGTGTGTGTGAGAGAGAGTTTGTGTGTGTTGTGCGTGTGTGTGTGTGCGTGTGTGTGTTGTGTGTGTTCGTTCGTTCTTTGATTTAACGTCTTTTCACTATAAGTGATATGTGTGTGTTTTGTGTGTGTGTGTGTGTGTGTTTATGTGTGTGTGTTGTGCGTGTGTGTGTTGTGTGTGTGTGCGTGTGTCTGTTGTGTGTGTGTGTTTATGTGTGTGTTTATGTGTGTGTGAGTTTATGTGTGTGTTTATGTGTGTGTGTGTGTGTGTGTGTGTGTGTGTGTGTGTGTGTGTGTGTGTGTGTGTTTGTTTGTCACCACTGAGGAGTGACGAATGCATACATCTGGAAGTAATGATGCCAAGTCAAAGTCATCATCATATCATCATCATCATCATCATCATCATCATCATCATCATCATGTGCCCTGCCACATAGCCCTCCATTAAATATTTCCTTTATAGCTGCATGCACATCTCCCACCCTCTCTGTCTACAGCCACTCTTCAAGTCCGTCCAATATTTTCTCCCTGGGTCTACCTGGTGCTCTTTAACCCCTCCCCCCCCCCCCCAGCTTTCCTGGAGATCAAAGTCACACAGTCAAAAAGATGGGGTGGAGGATGCCTAAAATAGGTAGACCTACTTTTACAGAAAAGATGTGTGCACAGCACTTATTGAAGAAGAACACCTCACAATATGTATATAATATGATTTGTTATGGAAGTCTACCATTGTCCCCCACTACATGTCAAGTTTCATTATCATATCATACATCATACAGGTCATAATCTCTTTGAAAGTATAACATCTGGATTTTCTGTAACAAACCATCGTACTAAATGGAAGATTGTTAATATGACTTGATCATCTTGTTTTTTGTTTGTTTGTTTGTTTTTTGTTTCCACGATCTTATTATGCTCATTTGTTTGTTTGATAACTGTATTTAGTTATTCATTCATTACATTTGTTTATTTGTTTGTGTGTTTATTTATTTATTCATAATTTGTTCGTTCATTGATTTATTCATTTCTGATTAGAACTGATGGTATTTGAACTCACAACCTTTCAGTCGTTTGTCCACTGCTGATCATTCTGCACAAGATCAAACCCGGCTGGAGGACTTTTGTGCCAGCTCCATTCACCCAGTTATAATGGGATACCTGACCCTCTTCAACGCCAGGTAAGGTAAAGCAGGGAGAGAGAAGGAGCGTAACCCGACCTCAAAAAGCTGATCCGATAATATCGAGGTCACCACCACATCATTCCCCACGCAATCTGGGGTTGTTACAGGCCCGCTTCTACCTTTATCTTTGACCTGAGATCAAGAGGACTAGACAGGTGTACACACCTTACAGCCATATCACCTGTCAAGTGGAGTGACAGGACACATGGCTGATTACAACTCCTCTGACCACCAAGCTCTGTGGCAGCCGGCAGAAAGTGGAAAACGGACACATTCATTGCCAGACAGGGTCTGACAACATACATGGCAGAAAGAAAGAAAGAAAGAAAGAAGAGAGAAGAAGAAGAAGAAGAAGAAGAAAAGAAGAAGAAGAAAAAGAAGAAGAAGAAAAAGTA
>JAPXFY010000013.1:4972606-4975106 GCA_030674185.1 Monoplex corrugatus | reverse complement strand
CAACAGTGCACTGGAGAATGGACATAGCAAGGTCCATACATCTTGTTACATGGCCATACCAACGTGGTTTTCTTGTCTTTGCTGAAGTCAGCAGATCTTCATATGGTCCTGTGTGTTGCTTGATGGTTTGGTGAACTTGTTTATTGTGACGTGATCATGTGTCTGATGTTTATTGGTGATATGATCAGTGCATCTGATGTTTATTGGTGATTGATCAGTGTGTCTGATGTTTATTGGTGAGTGATCAGTGTGTCTGATGTTTATTGGTGATGTGATCAGTGTGTCTGATGTTTATTGGTGATATGATCAGTGTGTCTGATGTTTATTGGTGATGTGATCAGTGTGTCTGATGTTTATTGGTGATGTGATCAGTGTGTGTGATATGTTTATTGGTGATGTGATCAGTGTGTCTGATGTTTATTGGTGATGTGACAGTGTGTCTGATGTTTATTGGTGAGTGATCATGTGTTGATGTTTATTGGTGATGTGATCAGTGTGTCTGATGTTTATTGGTGATGTGATCATGTGTCTGTGTTTATTGTGATGTGATCAGTGTGTTGATGTTTATTGGTGATGTGATCATGTGTCTGTGTTTATTGGTGAGTGATCATGTGTCTGATGTTTATTGGTGACGTGATGTTCATATTTATGACAATCATGTCCATGGCTGGTTGTACTTAACAATGTGTTGTCATGGTCATGTTCACACTGACATATACTGTGCAGTGTGTCACTGGTCTTGTTCATGGAGATGTCCTTGACTTCCATACAGGTCTCAGCCTGGTCATTGTGTCTTCCATGGAGATGTCCTTGACCTTCCATACAGGTGTCAGCCTGGTCTGTGTCTCATGGAGATGTCCTTGACCTTCCATACAGGTGTCAGCCTGGTCGTTGTGGTCTTCTAGATGTCCTTGTCCTTCCATACAGGTGTCAGCCTGGTCTTGTGTCTCATGGAGATGTCCTTCTTCCATACAGGTGTCAGCCTGGTCGTGTGTCTCATGGAGATGTCCTTCCATACAGGTGTCAGCCTGGTCGTTGTGTCTCATGGAGATGTCCTTGTCCTTCCATACAGGTGTCAGCCTGGTCGTGTGTTCTATGATGTCCTTGTCCTTCCATACAGGTGTCAGCCTGGTCGTGTGTCTCATGGAGATGTCCTGTCCTTCCATACAGATGTCAGCCTGGTCGTGTTCTGAGATGTCCTTGCCTTCCATACAGGTGTCAGCCTGGTCTTGTGTCTCATGGAGATGTCCTTCCATACAGGTGTCAGCCTGGTCATGTGTCTCATGGAGATGTCCTTCCTTCATACAGGTGTCAGCCTGGTCTTGTGTCTCATGGAGATGTCCTTCCATACAGGTGTCAGACTGGTCATGTTCTCATGGAGATGTCCTTCCATACAGGTGTCAGCCTGGTCATGTTCTCATGGAGATGTCCTTCCATACAGGTGTCAGCCTGGTCTTGTGTCTCATGGAGATGTCCTTGACCTTCCATACAGGTGTCAGCCTGGTCGTGTGTCTCATGGAGATGTCCTTGACCTTCCATACAGATGTCAGCCTGGTCAGTGCTGATGATGTCCTTGACCTTCCATCAGAGGTAGCTGTCTTGTGTCTCATGGATGTCCTTCCATCAGTGTCAGCCTGTCTGTGTCCATGAATTCTTCCATACGGGTGAGCTGGTCTGTACTCATGAATGTCCTTCCATACAGTGTAGCCTGGTCTTGTGTCTCATGGAGATGTCCTTCCATACAGGTGTCAGCCTGGTCTTGTGTCTCATGGAGATGTCCTTGACCTTCCATACAGGTGTCAGCCTGGTCTTGTGTCTCATGGAGATGTCCTTGACCTTCCATACAGGTGTCAGCCTGGTCTTGTATCTCATGGAGATGTCCTTGACCTTCCATACAGGTGTCAGCCTGGACAGTGCTGATGTTGTCTTTGATGTCCTCCAGAGGATGTCTGGTTTGGATTCCTCATTGCTAAAGATATATGTAACCAAGAATATTCCAGTGGTAGGTTGATAAAATGCCAGTATAAGATATAGACTAGGTATAAACCAAAGTCTAGGTATGGCCTCAGAACCTGGCCAGCCATGGGTTTATGTGCAGGCTTAAGGCTTGTGCCATGATCACCATACACATGACACCTGTGACGATAGTGCATATGGAATTTGTTCCGAGCACGGAGACGTCATCTTGAAAACTGCAACTGAAACTGAAACTGAAACTGAAAAAACTACAGATGGCTGGCAGGTGAGTGAATTGTTGTTAGCTTCAGTGCATGGACAGTCATGTCAGTAATGATGGTAGTGTTGTGGCTGACCGCCATCTTGGTCTTGTTGGAGCTGATGTCCTTGCCACATCATGTCCATGTTTCATCCAGTCTTTTAACAAGCTTAGTGAGTTCTTGCCCATCAATGTCATCTTCAAAACAAAGGGTTGTGATGCAAAACAAAGATTTGTGATGCAAAACAAAGGTTTGTGATGCAAAACAAAGGTTGTGATGCAAAA
>JAPXFY010000013.1:4955106-4960106 GCA_030674185.1 Monoplex corrugatus | reverse complement strand
CCTGACTATTGTTATCAAACACTACATCACCACATAGTATGTACAGTAATTAGTAGTATGTACAATATTTATGTCATATAATATACAAAATGTACAAGGCATTGTAACGCTTCCCTTCCCACGTGTGGTATGTATGTATAATGTATGTATGTATGTACATATGTATGTATCCATGTATGTGTGGGTGTATGTGTGTGTGTGTGTGACAGAGAAAGAGGGGGTAGTGGTGGAGAAGAAACACAGAGAGAGACAGAGAGCGACAAAGAGAAAGAGACAGACAGACAGAGAGAGACACGGAGAGAGGGAGGGAGAGACAGACAGACAGACAGAGACAGACAGACAGACCAAGAGCGACAGAGAGAGGAGGGAGGCAGGGAGGGAGAGACAGAAAGAGAGAGAGGGAGTGCGTGTGCGCATGCAAGCTTGTGCTTACCTGTATATGAAATTCGTGAAGATAATTTTCTCAACTCTTTTTAAGTTGGGTGGGTCTTTACGATATTATGATCGAAGCACTGGAAATTGCAAAAACAAAAGTTTGGAAGGTACGCTTCCAAGATGAAGGTCATACAGGCCAGAAAATAAGCCTAAAATCGGCAATTTTGGGGTTGAGGAAGCTGAATAAACAGCTGTTTCTCAGAAAATTTCTGACAATGTACAAAATCTATTTTCACTGTTGTGAAATCTTCCACAATACCCGATGCACGTTAGAGTTTTATTTTAGTTGGGAAATTTCTTCAAATGACCTTGACTGTGAAAAGCACAAAAACTGGGTTTTCTGTAATAATAGTTTCATAAACAGGGAATTGTTAGCATAGTTTGACCATATAGTTTTAACTGTAGATAATGTCTGAAATAATAAAATATCCGCATTTAGTATTGTTTGAGTTTGTAACAGGAAGACAGTGTCGCCATAAGTTCTACACGTACAGCTGGCTAAACAATAGTTTATCTCACAAATGGATTGCACATATTTTGACAAAACAATATTCTATTTCATACATCGATTCCATATGTTTGACGGGGGAAAAATAGTTCATTTCACAAATGGATTCAATGTATTTGGTAAAACAATATATGATTTCACAAATCAATTCCGTATGTTTCACAAAACAATATTTCTTCTTACACAGCGATGTCATATGTTTGGCAAAACAATATCATATTTCAGAAATGGATTCCAAATATTTGACAACACAATATTATGTTTTAACAATTAATGCCATTTTCCATGTTTCTATTTGCCGACCATAACTGTTTTTCTTCACCATCATCCCTTTGTCTGATAAACTGCTGACGTGGACAAAGAAACAAAGGCTGATAAATCCACATGTTTCCCTTGGTCAGCACCTGGGTCATGGTATAACACCCCGTGAGTAAAACAGCCCTCAACCTCTGCTGGCCTCCTCACACCAGTGGAGCTTAAACGAAATCTGAAATTAACCCTTTCACTCCCTCACCCTAGGATAGGATAAAGGACTTAACTCTTTGACTCCCGCACCGTGTCCATCAGCATCCTGCATTGCCATCCATGCTAACAAAGCAAAAACTTAACCATTTGACTACCTCACCCTACCCAAAAGCTTCCTGCAGGAATCAAAGGGTTAAGTTTTTGCAGTTGGTGGATAGGGTGCGGGAATCAAAAGGTTAAAATGCTTACAAATGATATTGCACTATCTCGTTTTCTATCAGATTCCTTCACAAGTGTTTCAGGAAAACATTATCAGTTTCTATACCTCTGGAACTTCTGAATCCATAAATGTGTGTGTGTGGGTCCAACATCGTTATAATTTTAGTTCCAAACCTTTGGAGTATACGAAGCAATAGAACTCTTGTAGCTCTCATTCTCTGAATTTGTATGCCTCCAAAAATTAAGAGATACAGATGTAGAGTTTCAACCCATAAAATCTATGTATGTTGGTGTAGCTCAGCTGGTGAACCATAGACAGACATGTAGGATTATTCACCAATTCGTCTCTGTAAGCATGGTTGGTAAGTCTGTAAAAGTACAGCACAGTCTCTTTAAGTCTGTGAGCTATGAAACTTGAAGAAAAACAAACACACATGTTTATGAACGTTTCTCAGTATGACGTGACCCAAACAGGCAGAATGGAAGTGAGGCTTGTTGTTACCAGCAAGAGAGCGTCCAACGGTCAGACCCTTACAAAGCGGTGATATATAACACAAGTATTTTACAGTGTATGTGGTTATTATGACGACACACCAAATAACAACACACACACACAATCTGATGTCCAACTGACGATGACATATCATATTGTCTGTTGTAAAATTCCCCTCCAATCCGACATACCGCACCATCTGTACGTCTGGGCTGTCACGGTACAAAGGGAGACAACACGAAAAACTTCTCCATGTCTGTGGTTGACGTGTGCCTTTCACAAGTCGTCTGCTTCTGCTTCTCAAAGACACTGACACAGTGTGTGCATCGTTAACCCTTTGACTCCGTCACCCTGTCCACCAGCTTCCTGCAGGAAGTTGGTGGATAGGGTGAGGGAATCAAAGAGTTAAGTTTTTGCAGTTGGTGGATAGGGCGAGGGAGTCAAAGAGTTAAGTTTTTGCAGTTGGTGGATAGGGTGAGGGAGTCAAAGGGTTAAGTTTTTGCAGTTGGTAGATAGGGTGAGGGAGTCAAAGAGTTAAGTTTTGCAGTTGGTGGATAGGGTGAGGGAGTCAAAGGGTTAATTTTTTGCAGTTGGTGGATAGGGTGAGGGAGTCAAAGGGTTAAGTTTTTGCAGTTGGTGGATAGGGTGAGGGAATCAAAGAGTTAAGTTTTTGCAGTTGGTGGATAGGGCGAGGGAGTCAAAGAGTTAAGTTTTTGCAGTTGGTGGATAGGGTGAGGGAGTCAAAGGGTTAAGTTTTTGCAGTTGGTGGATAGGGTGAGGGAGTCAAAGGGTTAATCACTGTGTTCTGTGACCAAACTCCACAAGCACTGAATCAACAGATGTCTCTTCATCATTGTTCATTGTGTGCTGTTGACAGATGCCCACACCATTCTGTACAACACTGTGCTGGTCAACTCACATCGGTCTTTTCTGGACAGTTACTGAGCCTTTGCCATACTGCATGAAACTGAAACTGTGTAATCTCTCTGTCTCTCTGTCTCTATCTGTCTCTGTCTCTGTCTGTCTCGCTCTCTCACTCTCTCTTTCCCTCTCTTTCTCTTTAACCTTCTCTCTCTCTGTCTCTCGCTGTCTCTCTGTCACTTTCTCTCTGTCTCTGTCTCTGTCTCTGTCTCTCTCTCTCTCTGTCTCTCTCTCTCACTCTCTCTTTCCCTCTCTCTCTCTTTAACCTTCTCTCTGTCTGTCTCTCTTTCCCTCTCTCTCTCTTTAACCTTCTCTCTGTCTGTCTCTCTGTCTCTTTCTGTCTCTGTCTCTCTGTCTGACTCTCTCCCTGCCTCTCTCTCTGTCTCTGTCTGTTTGTCTCTCTCTGTCTCTGTCTCTCTCTCTCTCTCACTCTCTTTCCCTCTCTCTCTCTCTTTAACCTTCTCTCTCGCTGTCTCTCGCTGTCTCTCGCGGTCTCTCTGTCTCTTTCTGTCTCTGTCTCTCTGTCTCTGTCTCTGTCTCTGTCTTTCTCTCTGTCTGTCTCTCTGTCTCTGTTGTCTCTGTCTCTGTCTCTCTCTCTCTCTGTCTCTGTCTCTCTCTCACTGTCTCTTTCCCTCTCTCTCTCTCTTTAACCTTCTCTCTCTCTGGCTGTCGCTGTCTCTCTGTCTCTTTCTGTCTCTGTCTCTCTGTCTCTGTCTCTCTGCCTCTCTCCCTGCCTCTCTCTCTGTCTCTGTCTGTCTGTCTATGTCTCTGTCTCTCTCTCTCTCTCTCTCTCTCTTTGTCTTTCTCTCTCTCGCTCTCTCTTTCCCTCTCTCTCTCTCTTTCCTCTTCTCTCTCTCTCGCTGTCTCTCTGTCTCTTTCTGTATCTCTGTCTGCATCTCTCCCTGCCTCTCTCTGTGTCTCTGTCTGTCTGTCTGTCTCTGTCTCTGTCTGTCTGTCTCTCTCTCCCTTCTCTGTTTCCCCTTCCCTCTTGCCCTATCTGTCTCCCCCCTCTCTCTCTTTCACATACACACACACTTATACACAGGTACGCATGTACGCACACACATTTACATACACACACACACACACACACACACACACACACACACACACACACACACACACACACACATACAGAGTCACACACACACACATAACTATGTCCTTTAGGTTGGTAATAATTAACGTACCAATCAAATCAATTGTCTGTCTTAGCATGAACACCACAACATTTTCAGGCAAAGAATGGCAAGATGCATATGTGTGTTTTCTACTATTGGTGGTCACCAGGTATTGTTGGGTCTTCCTCTCGTCCGTCTTCCTTCTGGTGTCCAGTGAAGGGCAGTCCGGGTGATGTTGTCCTGCTGTCTTCCTTCTGGTGTCCAGTGAAGGGCAGTCCGGGTGATGTTGTCCTGCTGTCTTCCTTCTGGTGTCCAGTGAAGGGCAGTCCGGGTGATGTTGTCCTGCTGTCTTCCTTCTGGTGTCCAGTGAAGGACAGTCCAGGTGATGTTGTCCTGCTGTCTTCCTTCTGGTGTCCAGTGAAGGACAGTCTGGGTGATGTTGTCCTGCTGTCTTCCTTCTGGTGTCCAGTGAAGGACAGTCTGGGTGATGTTGTCCTGCTGTCTTCCTTCTGGTGTCCAGTGAAGGGCAGTCTGGGTGATGTCTATGGAAGCCCATGTCAAACAGTTGTGCCGTACTCTGTACTATCAGCTACGCAGAATAGGTAAGATTCGCTCCTTCCTTTCCACTGATGCTACCAACAAGCTTGCTGTCTCTTTCATACTATCTAGACTGGACTATTGTAACTCTCTATTCGCAGGTCTCCATGACAATCAACTATCCAAACTTCAGCGCATACAGAACCACGCGGCTCGCCTTGTTCTCCGCAAGCCCAGGCGTGAGAGTGCAAAATCTCTGCTTAGAACACTTCATTGGCTCCCAGTAAAGGCTAGGATTCAA
>JAPXFY010000013.1:4937606-4940106 GCA_030674185.1 Monoplex corrugatus | reverse complement strand
CAAAGGGTTAAGTTTTTGCTCTGCTAATATGGTTGACAATACAGTATGCTGGTGGATAAATGGAGGGATTCAAAGGTTAAAATTGGAGAACGATGGAAATCATGTTGTGGGGACCACACAGTTGAATCTCAATTTGTTTCACGGATGTGTCATTTTTAAAGTGTTGCTCAAATTCCATGACCAACGCTGCAGGGTGTCGGTATCTCTCGGGCCTGGTCGACGTCAGGGTGTAACTTATTCACCTCATTCGTGGAGTTTAGTCACGAGGACGATTTCAGTAGCGCATCCACGGGCTCATTCGGTATGCAGATGACACCGTGCTATTTGCAGAAAATGAAAGGGACCTACAAAACCTTGTGAATATACTAGAAATAGAAAGCAAACGTAAGGGGTTGGAACTAAACAGCAGGAAGACTGAAGTCATGGTGATCAGTAAAAAACGTGAAATCCCCTCATGCAAAATAACAGCAAATGGCACAACCTTGACACAGGTTAATAAGTTCAAATACCTGGGAACGGTCATTTCATCAGACGGCAGATGCACATCGGAAATAGCTGGCAGAATCGGCCAAGCCAAAACAGCATTCAAGAAGATGACAAGCATTCTTACTAACAAATGCCTATCACTTAACATCAGAAAGAGAGTCCTTGAATATTATATAGAACCAATACTGTTGTACGGATGCGAGGCGTGGACAGTCAGCAAGCAAAGCCAGAGCAAGATTGAGGCAGCCGAGATGTGGTTTCTCAGAAGAATGTTGAGAGTTCCATGGACAGCAAAGAAAACAAACGAGACAGTCTTGATGGAGGCAGACACAAGTAGATCACTCATAAGGAAGATTAGGAAAAGACAAGCAACATTTATAGGCCATTTTATGAGGAAGGGGGATTTGGAGTACCTGGTCACAACGGGAAAGCTGGAGGGAAAGAGAGCGACAGGTAGACCCAGGGAGAGAATGCTGGACGGACTTGCAGAGTGGCTGGTGATGAGGAGGGTGGGAGAGATGCTGGAGGCAACAAGAGATGGAGATGGTTGAAAGTCCATGGTCGCCAACGCCATGCGGCTGGGCACCTGACGATGATGATGATGATCCACGGGCTGGTGCAGCTTGTCCCGGCTGTCGGAAAGATCTCCCCATTCAGCGACCGGCAGCTCTCAAGTTGTGTACGCTGTCTTCTGCTGTCAGCTTCTCCCCAGGGATATGGGTGGGACGATACAAGGAGCGTGTATTACTGTGGTGGTTTAACCATTTCACTCCTGTACCCTATCCACCAACTGCAGAACGTTAACCCTTTGATTTCATCACCCTATCCACCAGCTTCTTGCTGTAAGCCGATGGATAGGGTGATGGAATCAAAGGGTTAAGTGTTTGCATTGCTAGCATGTTTGACAATGCAAGGTGCTGGTGGACAGGGCGCGAGAGTCAAAAGGTTAAAATCTTTTCTTTTCAATCTGCAGGCAGACTTTTTCACAGAATAGCTGGTGGTAACTGTCACGTAGCTGGATTTGTTCTGAACACAGATATGACTATATATATGTTTGTGTATGTGTGTGTGCGTGTGTGTGTGTGTGTGTGTGTGTGTGTGTATGTGTGTGTGTGTGTGTATGAGTGTGTGTTGTGTGTGTGTGTGTGTGTGTGTGTGTGTGTGTGTGTTTTAGTATGTGTATGTGTATGTGTGTGTGTGTGTGTTTGAGTGAGTACGTTTTTGAGAGACACACACACAGACACACACACACAGACACACACACACACACACACACACACACACACACACACACAGAGAGAGAGAGAGAAAAACACACACACACGTCTGTACACAGACACTGTCATACAGACATATTCACTCTAGACTTCATCATACTTTTGGCATCTCTGACACTGCTCTCTCCTGGTTCACTTCATATCTATCAAACAGAAAACAAACAGTTCTCATCAATGGCACTTACTCTCAACCTGCATACCTGACCTGTGGTGTTCCACAAGGATCTGTCCTTGGCCATGTTCTTTTCATTCTTTACACCTCCCCCCTGTCCATCATCATCAACTCCCACTCTATAAAACACCACTTCTATGCTGATGACACCCAACTTCAAGACAGTGACTCACCTGACAATTTTACAGCGCCTCTTGACTCGCACCACTGAGTGTTACTCGGACATTAAGAACTGGATGACGTTCAACAAACTTCAGCTTAATGACGACAAGACAGAAACTATCCTCATTGGCACCCGTCAGAAACTTTCTCAGCTGCCTCCTCTTTCTCTCCCATTATGTAACACATCAGTCCCAATTTCTGATTCAGCTAAAACCTTGGTGTCTGCATTGACTCTACCCTCTCCATGAACAACTTTGTTTCTCAAACTGCCAGATCTTGCTATTATCACCTCCATCGTATAAGCCTGATCAGGAAGTATCTCTCTGTCAAAACAACTGCAAAACTCGTTCTCTCCTTCATAATGTCTCGCATTGACTATTGCAATTCACTCCTGTCTGGTCTT
>JAPXFY010000013.1:4930106-4932606 GCA_030674185.1 Monoplex corrugatus | reverse complement strand
ATCACATCAACATCAATAACACTGACAATATCAAATGAACAACACTCACTGGCCAGGAAGTTTGCTGACCGCTCTTTGCTCTTGAAGGGCGGGTGGATCTCACAGGAACTGTCGTCACATGACGCCATCCGCAACGTCATCACCATGACGACAGCAACCAGTACAGCATCCATGACGTGAAAAGCTGGAGTGTGTGTGTGTGTGTGTTTGTGTGTGTGTGTGTGTGTGTGTGTGTGTGTGTGTGTGTGTGTGTGTGTGTGTGTGTGTGTGTGTGTGTGTGTGTTCGTTGTTTGTTTTGTGTCGTCGTGTGTGTGTGTGTTGGATGTGTGTATGTTTGTGGTTTGTGTCTGAGGGTGTGTTAGGTGTAGTGTGTTGGTTTGTGTGTCTGTGTGTGTAGTGTAATGTGTGTTGGTGTGTGTTGTGTGTGTGTGTGTGTGTGTGTGTGTTGTGTGTGGTGTGTGTGTGTGTGTGTGTGTGTGTGTGTGTGTGTGTGTGTGTGTGTGTGTGTGTGTGTGTGTGTGTGACGAGTCTAACTGTCCAGTGACCTAGCCAGCGGCTAGTGGTCCCTGTGTGTGGAGTGGTCAGCCCTCAGAGGTCAGTGGTCAACAGCTGTAGTGTCCGTACTGTCCGTCACCTGTGGACACAAGTTAACATGTGGTCAGTAAAGGAAGAGAACAAGAAACCGTTAACGTGTTTAGAAAAAAACAACAGTGAATTGAAAGAAGAGATGAGGAGGATGACGACGATAACGATGACGACGACGATGATGATGATAATGATGATGACGATGACAAGGACGACGACGATGATGATGATGATGATGATAACGACGATGTTGATGATAACGACAACGATGACGACGACGACGATGATGATAACGATAACGACCACGATCATGATAACGACAACGATGACGATGACGACGATGATGATGTTGATGACGTTGGTGAGGAGGGGGAAGGGGATGAGAACTAGAAGAAGATGATGATAATGATGGACCTGTCTTATACGTCCAAACAGCACTATGTAGTAAGAAACTCTGGGCACAGCCAGACAGCAGAAGGTCCTCAGACAGCCAGACAGCACAAGGTCCTCACACAGCCAGACAGCACAAAGTCCTCAGACAACCAGACAGCACAAGGTCCTCAGACAGCCAGACAGCACAAGGTCCTCAGACAGCCAGACAGCACAAGGTCCTCAGACAGCTAGACAGCACTAGGTCCTCAGACAGCCAGACAGCACAGGTCCTCAGACAGCCAGACAGCACAAGGTCCTCAGACAGCCAGACAGCACAAGGTCCTCAGACAGCCAGACGCACAAGGTCCTCAGACAGCCAGACAGCACAAGGTCCTCAGACAGCCAGACAGCACAAGGTCCTCAGACAGCCAGACAGCACAAGGTCCTCAGACAGCCAGAAGCACAAGGTCCTCAGACAGCCAGACAGCACAAGGTCCTCAGACAGCCAGACAGCACAAGGTCCTCAGACAGCCAGACAGCACAGGTCCTCAGACAGCCAGACAGCACAAGGTCCTCAGACAGCCAGACAGCACAAGGTCCTCAGACAGCCAGACAGCACAAGGTCCTCAGACAGCCAGACAGCACAAGGTCCTCAGACAGCCAGACAGCACAAGGTCCTCAGACAGCCAGACAGCACAAGGTCCTCAGACAGCCAGACAGCACAAGGTCCTCAGACAGCCAGACAGCACAAGGTCCTCAGACAGCCAGACAGCACAAGGTCCTCAGACAGCCAGACAGCACAAGGTCCTCAGACAGCCAGACAGCAAAGGTCCTCAGACAGCCAGACAGCACAAGGTCCTCAGACAGCCCAGAAGCACGAAGGCCAACAGCACAGGTCCAGACGCCGACACAAGGTCCTCAGACAGCAGACGCAAAGGTCCTAGACAGCAGACGAAAGGTCCTCAGACAGCAGACTCCTGACACGAAGAATCCTCAGAGGAAAACCCCACGGTCAATCTCCAACTGTAGGGGCTGCCACACCAGTCATGACTCCTGACACTGTAAGGGGGCTGGGCCACATCCAGGTCATGACTCCTGGATGCACCTCTGCTGTCGCCTTTTTTTGTTTTGTTTTATTTTATCTTATTTTCTCGAGATTCTTCTGGGAGACCACGTCTCGGCTGCCTCGATCCTGCTCCGACTTTGCTTGCTGACTGTCCACGCCTGCTGCGACTGTACAGTGCCCAAGGAAATCCCGCTCGACGCGATGAGGGAAGGAAGGACAATTTTCCCTGTTAACACACCCTTTACTTTAGCATGAGTGTGTGGTGTGGGTGCGCATGTGTGTGTGGGGATGCGTGTGGAGAGTATGTGCGTGTGCTGTGTGTGTGTGTGTTGTGTGTGTGTGTGTGTTTGTGAGTATATGTGGGGGTATGTATGCATGTGTGTGTGTTTTAGTATGTGTGTGTGTGTGTGTGTGAGTGTGTGGAAGTGTGTGCGACTCTGTGTATGTGTGTGTGGGGGGTGTGTTGGGGCGCCGCGC
>JAPXFY010000013.1:4895106-4900106 GCA_030674185.1 Monoplex corrugatus | reverse complement strand
TAAGTAAGCAAGCAAGTAAATGAGTGAGTGAGTGAGTGAATAAAAAGTAAGCAGGTGAATAAACAAATACAAAAGAAAGGAATATGTAGATGAGAACAGACAGACAGACAGCAGTGATGGAACACAGATGGACGCTATCGTCATCCTGCTGTCACCGAGAACAGTGACTACAGCACAGCACGTGCACACACATACAGCCTCCTGACCCAGTTCTGTCTGTCCTTCTCTGGCTTGAAGACAGGGCAGTAGATGATGAGAGATTGGGTGTGTGTGTGTCGGGGGGGGGGGGGGTTAACGGCTGAGAATCTGGGGACCTGGCAGACTGGGAAAGAGAGAGAGAGGGAGAGGAAGGGGGATTAACAAGACTGAGGGCACTGAGGAAGGAGGGGGAGTGTGGAGGAGGAGGAGGAGAGTGGGGGAAGGTGAAGGACTCCGTGACTCAGTGTGGGCATCAGATCAGAGGGAGGGAGAGAGGGGGTGGAGGGGCAGGGTAGGGGCCTGGGAGGTTATGTTCAATTTTACCCCCGCTGCTGCGCGTTTGTTCAGCGCGGATATCTTCTTGAAAAATCTGTTGGGGTTTATTGGGGCATGTTGTTGGGGTGTTTCTTTTGGGACGTGTTGTTGTGGTGTTCTTTTGGGGCATGTTGTTGGGGTGTTCTTTTGGGGCGTGTTGTTGTGGTGTTCTTTTGGGCATGTTGTTGGGGTGTTCTTTGGGGCATGTTGTTGTGGTGTTCTTTTGGGGCATGTTGTTGGGGTGTTCTTTTGGGGCGTGTGTTGGGGTGTTCTTTTGGGGCATGTTGTCAGGGTGTTCTTTTGGAGCGTGTAGTTGTGGTGTTCTTTTGGGGCATGTTGTTGGGGTGTTCTTTTGGGGCATGTTGTTGTGGTGTTCTTTTGGGGCATGTTGTTGGGGTGTTCTTTTGGGGCATGTTGTTGGGGTGTTCTTTTGGGGCATGTTGTTGTGGTGTTCTTTTGGGGCATGTTGTTGTGGTGTTCTTTTGGGGCATGTTGTTGGGGTGTTCTTTTGGGGCGTGTTGTTGTGGTGTTCTTTTGGGGCATGTTGTTGTGGTGTTCTTTTGGGCATGTTGTTGTGGTGTTCTTTTGGGGCATGTTGTTGTGGTGTTCTTTTGGGGCGTGTTGTTGTGGTGTTCTTTTGGGGCATGTTGTTGTGGTGTTCTTTTGGGGCGTGTTGTTGGGCGTGTTGTGGGGTGTTCTTTTGGGGCATGTTGTTGTGGTGTTCTTTTGGGGCATGTTGTTGTGGTGTTCTTTTGGGGCATGTGGTTGTGGTATTCTTTTTGGGCATGTTGTTGTGGTGTTCTTTTGGGGCATGTTGTTGTGGTGTTCTTTTGGGGCATGTTGTTGGGGTGTTCTTTGGGGACGTGTTGTTGGGGTGTTCTTTTGGGGCATGTTGTTGGGCGTGTTGTTGGGTGATCTATTCGGCATGTTGTTGGGGTGTTCTTTTGGGGCGTGGTGTTGTGGTGTTCTTTTGGGGCATGTTGTTGGGGTGTTCTATTGGGGCATGTTGTTGGGGTGTTCTATTGGGGCATGTTGTTGGGGTGTTCTATTGGGGCATGCTGTTGGGGTGTTCTATTGGGGATGTTGTTGGGGTGTTCTATTGGGGCTGTTGTTGGAGTGTTCTATTGGGGCATGTTGTTGGATTGTTCTTTTGGGGCATGTTGTTGGGGTGTTCTATTGGGGCATGTTGTTGGGGTGTTCTATTGGGGCATGTTGTTGGGGTGTTCTATTGGGGCGTGTTGTTGGAGTGTTCTATTGGGGCATGTTGTTGGGGTGTTCTTTTGGGGCGTGTTGTTGGGGTGTTCTATTGGGGCATGTTGTTGGGGTGTTCTATTGGGGCATGTTGTTGGGGTGTTCTATTGGGGCATGTTGTTGGGGTGTTCTATTGGGGCATGTTGTTGGGGTGTTTTATTGGGGCATGTTGTTGGGGTGTTCTATTGGGGCATGTTGTGGGGGTGTTCTATTGGGGCGTGTTGTTGGGGTGTTTTGGGGGCATGTTGTTGGGTGTTCTTTTGGGGCATGTTCTTGGGTGTTCTATTGGGGCGTGTTGTTGGGGTGTTCTATTGGGGCATGTTGTTGGGGTGTTTCTATTGGGGCATGTTGTTGGGGTGTTCTTTTGGGGCATGTTGTTGTGGTGTTCTATTTGGGCATGTTGTTGGGGTGTTCATTTGGGCGTGTTGTTGGGGTGTTCTATTGGGGCGTTTCTATTGGGGCATGCTGTTGGGGTGTTCTATTGGGGCATGTTGTTGGGGTGTTCTATTGGGTCATGTTGTTGGGGTGTTCTATTGGGGCGTTCTATTGGGGCATGCTGTTGGGGTGTTCTATTGGGGCGTGTTGTTGGGGTGTTCTATTGGGGCATTGATGTTGTGGTGTTCTATTGGGGCATGATGTTGTGATGTTCTATTGGGGCATGATGTTGTGGTATTCTATTGGGGCATGTTGTTGGGGTGTTCTTTTGGGGCATGTTGTTGGGGTGTGCTATTGGGGCGTGTTGTTGAGGTGTTCTATTGAGGCATGTTGTTGGGGTGGTCAATTGGGGCATGTTGTTGGGGTGTGCTATTGGGGCGTGTTGTTGGGGTGTTCTATTGAGGCATGTTGTTGGATGTTTTTTGGGGCATGGTGTTGTGGTGTTTTTTGGGGCATGGTGTTGTGGTGTTCTTTTGGGGCATGGTATTGTGGTGTTTCTTTTGGGGCATGTGTTGGGGTGTTCTTTTGGGGCATGGTGTTGGGGTGTTCTATTGGGGCATGGTGTTGGGGTGTTCTTTTGGGGCATGGTGTGGGGTGTTCTTTTGGGGCATGTTGTTGGGGTGTTCTTTTGGGGCGTGTTGTTGTGGGTGTTCTATTGGGGCATGCTGTTGTGGAATCCTGCTGGATGTTCGTGTGGGGCATACTTGTGAGACAGTTTTAAGCAGTACAACACATACGTGGGTAGGCAGGGGGGGATTATAACAAAATATCAGTCATACCCTGGACGTTTTCCTTACTTCTTTTTTTTTTCATGTTGTCCAGTACAGAGACCTGGAAATTCTGTGCTAGGCATTTCTTTTGTTCTGTCACTGTCTTTCTTTCTGCCTTGTTCCTTTGCTTTCTGTCATTTTTTTTCCTATCATTTTCTGCCTTGCTGGTCCATTCACCTGTAAGAAGTTGATAAAGTCTTACGTACTTTCTCTCAGGAGCGATTACTGGGTACATGCACATGTCGAGAGTTCCATGGACAGCAAAGAAAACAACGAGACAGTCTTGATGGAGGCAGACACAAGGCTTTTTCCTTGATAAAGAGATGTCCATGAAACATCATATCAGTAAAACCTGTCAAGTAGCCTACCATGAACTCAGACGCATCAGCTCTATACGTCGCTACCTCACAGTTGATGCAACAAAAACACTTGTCAGTTCTTGTGTACTATCTAGACTAGACTATTGCAATTCTCTTCTTGTCGGTTCTCCACATACCCTGATCAGACCACTACAACAAGTACAGAACTCAGCAGCCAAAATAGTGTGCAAAGCAAAAAGATCGGCACATTGTACACCCCTTCTACGAGAGTTACACTGGTTACCTATTGAACAAAGAATCAAATACAAAGCTTCTTGTCTCTGCTACCAAGTCATAATTGGCACTGCGCCTAAATACCTTTCTGACATCTTTACGATCTATGTACCACCCAGATCTCTTCGCTCTGCTACCGATGATAGAACATTCCGCGTTCCAAAATATAAACGAGAGAGGCATGGTGGTCGAGCTTTTTCATCATCTGCTGTGCAGATGTGGAACTCCTTGCCTCACAATCTCCGTCACAGCCCTTCATTTCCCTCCTTTAAAACTAGTCTGAAGACTTTTCTCTTCCAGCAACATTTCTTGTAGACCCTCTTCCGTGCCGCTCTGTATTTTTGATGTGCTTGTTTTTGGGTGTAAATGCGTGCGCGTGTGTGTTTGTGTGCGTGCGTGCGTGCGTGTGTGTGTGGTTTGTGTGTGTGTGTCTGTGCGTGTTTGTGTGTGTTGTTGGTGTGTGTCTGTGAGTTCTGTGTGTTTTGTTTTACTTTTATTGTTGTTGTAAAGCGCTTTGTGCAAGTGGAAAGCGCTCATAAATAACCATTTATTATTTTATTATTATTAAAGAAGATTAGGAAAAGACGCAACATTTATAGGCCATTTTATGAGGAAAGAGGAATTGGAGCACCTGGTCACAACGGGAAAGCTAGAGGGAGAGAGAGCACCAGGTAGACCCAGGGAGAAGATACTAGACGGACTTGCTGAGTGGCTGGGGACAAGGAAGGTGGAAGAGATGCTTGAGGCAACAAGTTATAGAGACAGATGGAAGTCCATAATCGCCAACGCTTTGCGGCAAGGCACCTGACGATGATGATGATGACATGTGTTAAGCGCATTTTTGGGCCTAGGGAAGTGTGGTATGCAGAAGCAATTCATTTTCCTTGTGTCTGTGCACTGGGCTAAAATAAATCTTGTCTCGTCTTGTCTTATCTTGTCTTGTTATTTAGGCACGTTTTGATGTCCTCGGTTGAGTTTGAGTTTGTATTCAGGTATGTGTTTCAAATCCCCTGTGTGATAAATTGGACGGAGTGGTCAACGCCAGGGCCATCTCCTTAGATTATGTGCACGAATGCATTGATATGTGTACTTAATTTCCTTTCCTTTTTTTTCCTGTTGAAGTAACGTGTGCCTTTTGAAACGAGATATGGCTGTACGCAGTCTGCTGGGCTTTAAACAAAAACAACAATAACAAATAACAAAACAACAATAACAAATAACAAAACAACAATAACAAACAACAAAAAGAACAATAACAAATAGCAAAAACGACAATAAAAACAACAATAACAAATAACAAAAACAACAATAACAAATAACAAAAACAACAGTAACAAACAACAAAAACAACATAACAAACAACAAAAACAACAATAACAAATAACAAAAACAACAATAACAAACAACAAAAACAACAATAACAAACACAAAAACAACA
>JAPXFY010000013.1:4882606-4885106 GCA_030674185.1 Monoplex corrugatus | reverse complement strand
ACTGTCATTACACTTGATGGAGGTGACATCACTGTCATTATACTTGATGGAGGTGACATCACTGTCATTACACTTGATGGAGGTGACATCACTGTTATTATACTTGATGGAGGTGACATCACTGTTATTATACTTGATGGAGGTGACATCACTGTTATTATACTTGATGGAGGTGACATCACTGTTATTATAACTTGATGGAGGTGACATCACTGTCATTACACTTGATGGAGGTGACATCACTGTCATTATACTTGATGGAGGTGACATCACTGTCATTACACTTGATGGAGGTGACATCACTGTCATTATACTTGATGGAGGTGACATCACTGTCATTACACTTGATGGAGGTGACATCACTGTTATTATACTTGATGGAGGTGACATCACTGTTATTATACTTGATGGAGGTGACATCACTGTTATTATACTTGATGGAGGTGACATCACTGTCATTATACTTGATGGAGGTGACATCACTGTTATTATACTTGATGGAGGTGACATCGCTGTGACACATACTACTCATCAAAATGTTAAGGGTCTCCATCAGGTTATACTTCTGTAGTCGGTTTTTTTTTTAAGTAAACTCTTTGTTTCGTTTCTGTGAATATACTTCTTTATTCCGTTTCGTTTACTATACTTGTTTACTCCGTTTCTTTGAATATATTTCTATATTTCGTTTCTTTGCATTGACTGATTTTCAAATATCAGGTGAAAAACTACTGATGGTCCTTAACCTTTTTTGAAAAGTATATGTTCAGCTCGAAAGCAAAGGTAAGGGGTTGTAACTAAACAGCAGGAAGACTGAAGTCATGGTGATCAGGAAAAAACATGAAATCCCGTCATGCAAAATAACAGCAAGCGGCACAACCTTGAGACAGGTTGATAAGTTTAAATACCTGGGAACGATCATTTCACCAGACGGAAGATGCACATCAAAAATAGCCAGCAGAATCGGCCAAGCCGAAACAACATTCAAGACGATGAAAAGCATTCTTACCAACAAATGCCTATCAATTAACATCAGGAAGAGAGTTCTTGAATGTTATATAGAACCAATACTGTTGTACGGTTGCAAGGCGTGGACAGTCAACAAGCAAAGCCAGAACAAGATTGAGGCAGCTGAGATGTGGTTTCTAAGAAGGATGTTGAGAGTTCCATGAACAGCAAAGAAAACAAACGAATCAGTCTTGATGGATGCAGACACAAGAAGATCATTCATAAGGAAGATTAGGAAAAGACAGGCAACATTTATAGGCCATTTTATGAGGAAAGGGGAATTGGAACACCTGGTCACAACAGGAAAGCTGGAGGGAAAGACAGCACCGGGTAGACCCAGGGAGAAGATGCTAGACGGACTTGCTGAGTGGCTGGGGACAAGGAGGGTGGAACAGATGCTTGAGGCAACAAGAAATAGAGACAGATGGAAGTCCATAATCGCCAACGCCATGCGGCAAGGCACCTGATGATGATGATGATATGTTCAGCTGTCTGGTCCTCTTGACCACAGGGGCAGGTTGGTGAATGTGTCCGTTTGAATTTGAGCCTTCATGAAAGCATTGAAGCCGGTTGTGACCGGTGTGAAGTCTGATCAGGACACCACTCACTGCTGTGTGGACACAAGGTGGTAGTCGTCCCTTTCTGTCCGTGGCTTAAGGAGTGATGTGATGATGCTCCTCTTGTCGTTGTAGCTGAAGCTGTTGTCTGCTTGGTCTTCCTGGGCTCCTTGTTGTGTCAGATCATCTACCGTCTGGTATCTTCATATTGACTGGAAAGCTTTGGTCACGTGTGTGTGTGTGTAGGGGGGGGGGGAGTACCATTCTCCAGGCCTGGAGATCAGAGAGGGCATCTGAGAGGAAGATAAGAAATCAGATTCAGATCGGCTGTCTGAGTTCATAGACAGTTCTGGAGAAACGAACACAAAGTGTGATCTGTGGCTGGCCAGCTGCTTTGCTCAGTGGCAACGTTCAGTACAGGTGTACAAAGAGTCTGGTCCACTGACTAACCTTTGTCATCGTTGTATTGATGCCACCTTGGGAAACATTTGTCCAAACAACAGTCGAGTATCATCCACTTTACCGATTCGCCATTGAAAATGTTGCTAAAAATGTCTTGACCAACACTGCAGATGTCTGTATCTCTCAGGCCTGGTTGATGCCAGGATATGTTATGAAAGCAAGCGTAGAGTGCAGCTCTGTCACGCAGTTTTAATCTGAAAATAGAACTCCATAGCGCCATTACTGTCATCCCCGTTCTCATCATCAGAGAATTATGACGGAGTCGACTTAACCAAAACACTGGAATCAGAAGAGCAGCGAAGTTTGTTTTCTGTGTGGCTTATAGATGTTAGGAATGTCAGAGAAATACTGATGGCCTGTCCAGAGACAGATGTAAAACATAATGATGACAGTTTGTAACTGATTCTAGATTGAACAGGAAGCCATTGTAATAATTGTGACCTCCCACCACGAAATCAGTCTTAACTAGCATTTTG
>JAPXFY010000013.1:4867606-4877606 GCA_030674185.1 Monoplex corrugatus | reverse complement strand
ATGGTGATGAGGATGTAACGATGATGATGACAGTGATGGTGGTAGTGGTGACAATGAAGATGATGATGCTGATGATGATGGTGGTGGTGGTAGTGGTGGTGGTTGTGGTGTGGTGGTGGTGGTGGTGGTGGTGTGGTGGTGGTGGTGGTGGTGGTGGTGGTGGTGGTGGAGAAGGAGGAGGATGTGGTAATGATGATGAGGAGAAGGAGGAGGATGTTGACGACGACGACGATGATGATGACGGACTCTCCCGTCTGTCCGACGGATCAGTGGGTTTGCTGATCTTTATCTCCTGGAGTGGGTCTTCATGTGGATATCAGACCCATTCTGGAGACAGATGTTGTTCCACAGACACTGCATGGGAAGGAGTCCTGTGGCCTTGGGTTCTGCTTTCTTCAGTCCCTCTTCTGTTGACTATCAGCTGTTGTGTGTTGTTCACATGTGACTGTGCCCTGTGTGCACTGCTGTCACCAGCTGTTGTGTGCTGTTCACATGTGACTGTGCCCTGTGTGCACTGCTGTCACCAGCTGTTGTGTGCTGTTCACATGTGACTGTGCCCTGTGTGCACTGCTGTCACCAGCTGTTGTGTGCTGTTCACATGTGACTGTGCCCTGTGTGCACTGCTGTCACCAGCTGTTGTGTGCTGTTCACATGTGACTGTGCCCTGTGTGCACTGCTGTCACCAGCTGTTGTGTGCTGTTCACATGTGACTGTGCCCTGTGTGCACTGCTGTCACCAGCTATTGTGTGCTGTTCACATGTGACTGTGCCCTGTGTGCACTGCTGTCACCAGCTGTTGTGTGCTGTTCACATGTGACTGTGCCCTGTGTGCACTGCTGTCACCAGCTGTTGTGTGCTGTTCACATGTGACTGTGCCCTGTGTGCACTGCTGTCACCAGCTGTTGTGTGCTGTTCACATGTGACTGTGCCCTGTGTGCACTGCTGTCACCAGCTGTTGTGTGCTGTTTAGCTGTGACTGTGCCCTGTGTGCACTGCGGTCACCAGCTGTTGGGTGCTGTTCACATGTGACTGTGCCCTGTGTGTACTGCTGTCACCAGCTGTTGTGTGCTGTTCACATGTGACTGTGCCCTGTGTGTACTGCTGTCACCAGCTGTTGTGTGCTGTTCACATGTGACTGTGCCCTGTGTGCACTGCTGTCACCAGCTGTTGTGTGCTGTTCACATGTGACTGTGTCCTGTGTGCACTGCTGTCACCAGCTGTTGTGTGCTGTTCACATGTGACTGTGCCCTGTGTGCACTGCTGTCACCAGCTGTTGTGTGCTGTTCACATGTGACTGTGCCCTGTGTGTACTGCTGTCACCAGCTGTTGTGTGCTATTTAGCTGTGACTGTGCCCTGTGTGCACTGCTATCACCAGCTGTTGTGTGTTGTTTAGCTGTGACTGTGTCCTGTGTGCACTGCTGTCACCATCTGTTGTGTGCTGTTCACATGTGACTGTGCCCTGTGTGCACTGCTGTCACCAGCTGTTTTGTGCTGTTCACATGTGACTGTGCCCTGTGTGCACTGCTGTCACCAGCTGTTGTGTGCTGTTTAGCTGTGACTGTGCCCTGTCTGCACTGCTGTCACCAGCTGTTGTGTGCTGTTCACATGTGACTGTGCCCTGTGTGCACTGCTGTCACCAGCTGTTTTGTGCTGATCACATGTGACTGTGTCCTGTGTGCACTGCTGTCACCAGCTGTTGTGTGCTGTTCACATGTGACTGTGCCCTGTGTGCACTGCTGTCACCAGCTGTTTTGTGCTGTTCACATGTGACTGTGTCCTGTGTGCACTGCTGTCACCAGCTGTTGTGTGCTGTTCACATGTGACTGTGCCCTGTGTGCACTGCTGTCACCAGCTTACTGTGTTGTGGGCAATGTCTTCCCTGTTGGTTGTGTGGATGCCACACTGTTCATGATGTTGACTTTCAGAATATCTTTCAGTTTCAGTTTCTCAAGACGACGTCTCTGCGCTCGGAATGAATTCCATATGCACTAACGTCACAAGTGCCATGTGATGGAGAAGATCAAGGAATGATCATGGTAAACGCCTTAAGCCTGCACACAAACCCATCAGCTGGCCAGGCCCTGTTAGGGTCTTCTTGTAACACTTTAGTGTCTTCCCTGGTCACGGTGTCCTTGCCTCACGTCTCCATACAGAAACATCTCTGGGATATCTTCCACACAACAACTTGTCCTGTGCAATAAAGCTGGCATTTGATAAGTGGACACTCTATCTGACTGTACAACAAAGCTGGCATTTGATAAGTGGACACTCTGACTGTACAACAAAGCTGGCATTTGATAAGTGGACACTCTGACTGTACAACAAAGCTGGCATTTGATAAGTGGACACTGGACACTCTATTTGACTGCACAACAAAGCTGGCATTTGATAAGTGGACACTGGACACTCTATTTGACTGCACAACAAAGCTGGCATTTGATAAGTGGACACTGGACACTCTATTTGACTGTACAACAAAGCTGGCATTTGATAAGTGGACACTGGACACTCTATTTGACTGTACAACAAAGCTAGCATTTGATAAGTGGACACTGGACACTCTATCTGACTGTACAACAAAGCTGGCATTTGATAAGTGGACACACACTCTCTCCTCTCTCTCGTTTTCTCTCTCTGTTTCTCTCTCTCTGTTTCTCTCTCTCTGTTTCTCTCTCTCTGTTTCTCTCTCTCTCTCTCTGTTGTCTCCCTCTCTCTCTCTCTCTGTCTGTTCTCTCTCTCTCTCTCTCCTCTCTCTCCCTCTCTCCTCTCTCCTCTCTCTCCCTCCTCTCTCTCTCTCTGTCTCTCTCTCTCTCTCTCTCTGTTTCTCTCCCTCTCTCTCTGTCTGTTTCTCTCCCTCTCTCTCTCTCTCTCTCTCTCTGTCTCTCTCTCTCTCTCTGTCTGTTTGTCTCTCTCTCTCTCTCCCTCTCTCTCTCTCTCTCTCTCTGTCTCTATCTCTCTGTCTCTCTCTCTCTCTGTTTGTCTCTCTCTCTCTCTCTCCCTCTCTCTCTCTCTCTCTGTCTCTCTCTCTCTCTCTGTCTGTTTGTCTCTCTCTCTCTCTCTCCCTCTCTCTCTCTCTGTCTCTCTCTCTCTCTGTTTCTCTTCCTCTCTCTCTCTCTCTCTCTCTCTCTCTCTCTCTCTCTCTCTCTCTTTCTCATTCTAACTACAATGAATTCATCTATTTCATGTTACATAAACGGCGCAAGTTACTGGGTGACTTAACTGGCTAAATCGCTATGTTGTTTCATAATGCAGATGGACGAAAATGAATGCACGTGAGAGATGAACGTGAACGCTACACGTGGTACGAGTGTGTTGTGTGCACTTACCTGTGTTGACTCATTGTGGTTCAAGGCATGATTCCATTGTTTAGCGGTGTTGGCTTCAGTGCCATGTTTGCCCATATATGTTTAATATTTTGCTATATTGTAGTTAACTTATCTTTGTGTGTTTGTAACATTGCTGTGACCCCTGTTGTAAGGGTTTCTGGCCTTATACAATAAATTTCGTGTTCGTGTTCGTGTTCGTGTTCGTGTTCGTGTTCGTGTTCGTGTTCGTGTTCGTGTTCGTGTTCTCTCTCTCTCTCTCTCTCTCTCTCTCTCTCTCTCTCTCTCTCTCTCTCTCTCTCTCTCTCCTCTCTCTCTCCTCTCTCTTTCTCTCTTCCTCTCCCTCTTTCTCTCTGTCTGTCTGTCTCTCTCTCTCTCTCTCTGTCTGTCTGTCTCTCTCTCTCTTTCTCCTCTCTCTCTCTCTTCCTCTCCCTCTTTCTCTCTGTCTCTGTCTGTCTCTCTCTGTCTGTCTCTCTCTCTCTCTTTCTCGTCTCTCTTTCTCTCTCTCTCCCTCTCTCTCTTTCTCCTCTCTCTCTCTCTCTTTCTCCTCTCTCTCTCTCTCACTCCTTTCTCTCTCTCTCTCTCTCCCCCCTCTCTCTCTCTTTCTCCTCTCTCTCTCTCTCCCCTCTCTCTCTCTCTTTCTCCTCTCTCTCTCTCTCTCTCTCTCTCTCTCTCTCTCTCTCTCTCTCTCTCTCTCTCTCTCTCTCTCACTATGAAAGCAAAGTGATACAGACGACGTCTTTCCAACAGCAGCAGAATGGTAGACGTGTGGATGTGAACAAAAAATCGATCTGCTCTAGTCATTACCGTGCAGCTAGCACCTTCCATCGTCTGTTGACGTTTGCTGGGTCTAGTACTCATTGAGCACCAGAGACATGCACGGAGAGATCGGCACTCCGCCATATAGTGATGGCTGTTGTAATAATATAATAATAATAATTACAATATTTATATAGCGCAAAATCTTGATAAAATCAAATCTAAGCGCTGAAACAGACACACACGCACGCACACACACACACACACACACACACACACACACACACACACGCGCGCGCGCGCGCATGGCTATAAATGGGGAGAAAGAATAAAAGCAATGGAAAATTATAGAGAGCATATTATATGCAATTATATATAACAATGCGATTCCCCTCCGAGTGGAGACAGGCTGCAGAGGGGGTTGAGTGAGGTCAGGATTTTATGCAGAGGAGAAAAGGTGAGTTTTTAGAGCGGACTTGAAGGAGACAAAAGTAGGTTGCTGACGGACTGAGAGAGGAAGTTTGTTCCAGGAGAGCGGACCAGAAACAGAGAAGGCTCGTGGCCCATAGGTATTGAGCTTAGTGCGTGGAAAGCGAAAAGTCAGAGGATCGGAGGCAGAGCGGAGGGTACGTGAGGGAACATAGATATCAAGTAGGCTTGACAGGTAATCGTCAAGTAGCGGGCATTGTAGGCTGTGTCCTCCGTGGGTTGGGTCGGAGTAAGCACCCTATCTCGCTCTAGAAAAGTTCGACAAACAATGGACCACTGTGGCCGGATCTATGAACAGAGCATAAGGTGTACTTAGCGATTTATGCACTGCACAACTTTATGTCCTCGACGATGGACCAGAACAGCAGTTAACCGGCAATAGTGGCGTGCGATGAGGAAAACTTATGTCCAACAAGAGACCCAAACAAGCTGAAGTGAAGGCACCCTACCAAAGTGATCCAGTGCCGGATCTCCTCTTGTGGGTGACCCACAAGTGCTTGACATCGCCAGCTTTCATGAGCTAAGCTTGGGCAGTAAAAGTGCTGTCTGATAATTACTGGCAGATTCGGGAATAGCGCATATCAAATTGTCGGAATAAGATAAATCTCTCTTGGACAAATTTTAGATAAACTCCAGACTCATTTGATTTTGGTTTTTGTTTTGTGTTTGTTTTGGATCTTGTGTTTGTTTGGTTTTTTTGGTTTTTTTGTTTTTTTGTTTTTGTTTTTTTTGTTTTTTTTGTTTTTGTTTTTCGTTTTTTTGTTGTTGTTGTTGTTGTTGTTTTTCCTGCGTAGATCATTTAACAGGACACAGTGTGTTTCCCTACACAATTGAGCCAAGAATAAATCTCTGTTGTTTCGGTTTATGGGTTTTTTGTTTTGTTTTGTTTTCTGTGTTTTAGTGTGTGTGTGTGTGTGTGTGTGTGTGTGTGTGTGTGTGTGTGTGTGTGTGTGTGTGTGTGTGTGTGTGTGTGTGTGTGTGTGTGCGTGTCCACCAACTGCAAAACTTTAACTCTTTAACTCCCTCACCGTATCCACCAACTTCTTCCAGAAGCTGGTGGATATGGTGAGGGTATCAAAGGATTCAGCTTTTGCTTTGCTGGCACGATTGACAATGCATGATGCTAGTGGACAGAGTGCGGGAGTCAAAGGGTTAAGTTTTTGCTTTGCTGGCACGATTGACAATGCATGATGCTAGTGGACAGAGTGCGGGAGTCAAAGGGTTAAGTTTTTGCTTTGCTGGCATGGTTGACAATGCATGATGCTAGTGGACAGGTGCGGGAGTCAAAGGGTTAAGTTTTTGCTTTGCTGGCATGGTTGACACTGCAGGATGCTAGTGGACAGAGTACGGGAATCAGAGGGTTAAATTCAACTGTTGACATCCACCGAGAAGAAGATCATGGTGCTAGGGAGTTCTGTCTTACACTGAGACTGCGTCACAGGGCTGTACTCTGAATTTACCAGTATAATATATCATAGCATTAACCAGGCCCGAGAGCTACTAACACCTACTGTGTGCTCTGTCTGCGATCCTCTCACTTTTCGCTTTCCACGCACTAAGCTCAATACCTATGGGCCACGAGCCTTCTCTGTTTCTGGTCCACTGTCCTGGAACAAGCTTCCTCTCTCAGTCCGTCAGCAACCTACTTTTGTCTCCTTCAAGTCCGCTCTAAAAACTCACCTTTTCTCCTTTGCATAAAATCCTGACCTCACTCAACCCCCACTGCAGCCTGTTTCCACTCGGTGAGGAATCACATTGCAATTTATATTTGTATACAATACGTTTTCAATAATTTTCCATTGCTTTTCTTCTTTTTCCCCATTTATAGCCATGGGTATGTGTGTGTGCGTGTGTGTGCATGAGTACGTATGTGTATGTTCAGCGCTTAGATTTGATTTATATCAAGATTTTGCGCTATATAAATATTGTAATTATTATTATTATCATTATTGTTATTATTATTATGATGATGATGATGATGATGATGATGATGATGATGATATTGATGATTATTATTATTATTATTATTATTATTATTATTATTATTATTATTATTATTATTATTATTATTATTAATTGAACAACATCCTCAAGTGGATGAGACTGGATGGTGTGGATTTTAGTCTTCCCGACGAGGGGACTCAACTCTGGGTTATAGGAACCAGCTGGGCCGAAAAATCATATTCATGTTTATTCATATATTTATATTCATATTTCGTTCTTTTGTCACAGTGGACTTTCCACGTGAAACTCGGGATGGATGCTCTCCCTTTTGAGAGCACGTGGCTACAGTGCAGTGCCAGCCAGCTTTGTTTGTTTGTTTGTTTGTTTGTGTGTGTTGTTTGTTTGTTTGTTTGTGTGTGTTTGTTTGTGTTGTTGTTTGTTTGTGTTTGTTTTTTGTTTTTTGTTGTTTGTTGTTGTTGTTTGTTGTTTGTTTGTTTGTTTGTTTGTTTGTGTTTGTGTGTTTGTTTGTTTGTGTGTTTGTTGTTTGTTTGTTTGTGTGTTTGTGTGTTTGTGTGTTTGTGTTTGTTTGTGTTGTGTGTATTTGTTTTGTTTGTTTGTGTTGTTTGTGTGTTGTTGTTTGTTTGTTTGTGTTTGTTTGTTTGTTTTGTGTGTTTGTGTGTGTTGTTTGTTTGTTTGTGTTTTGTTTTGTTTGTTTGTTTGTTTGTTTGTGTGTGTTTGTTTGTTTGTTTTGTGTGTTTGTGTGTTTGTTTATTTGTTTTGTTTGTTTGTTTGTTTGTGTGTGTGTGTTTGTTTGTTTGTTTGTTTGTTTGTTTGTTTGTTTGTTGTGTTTTGTTTGTGTGTTTGTTTGTGTGTTTGTTTGTTTGTGTGTTTGTTTGTTTGTTTGTTGTGTGTTTGTTTGTTTGTGTGTTTGTTTGTTTGTTTGTGTGTTTGTGTGTTTGTTTGTTTGTTTGTTTATTTGTTTGTTTGTTTGTTTGTTTGTTTGTTTGTTTTACCAAGACTTCAGAAAAGCAAGAAGGTTAACTGGTCTTCAAGGGGAGAGACCCGGTAAATCAACATATCTCTTTAATGATTTATACTAGGTCAGCTGGGCAATGTCCTGCTCTTCACGATTTTCAACTGCCGTGGGATCTCTAGCAGGCGCAGGCCAGAAGGCTCACAGGTGTGACTCATTTTTCGTCCCCTTCCAAAGGACTAGACGTTCAGTTCGATTTTCCGGTCAAACTGAAGAGAACAGTCGAGGCCTGTACTGGAAACGAACCCTGGAACCTAGATTTTAATTACTGGCAGACGAACGTCTGAACCATTCTGCCACTGACCTCCCTACAATGAGTGTGACAGGATCGATTGGGTCTGAACTCCCAACCTTTCAGTCCGTTGCGCTAATCACAGCACCACGGTGACTGGTCTGCCATGGAGTGTTTAACGTGTGCCGATCTGTGTATGTATGTCTCTGGTGACAGTAAGTTGAATGGGAACATTAAGGGATGAGTATGACACACACATTCTGGTGCTAGTAAGTTGAGCAGGTCCATTAAGGGTTTATTGTTATTGTTATTATTATTGTCATTGGTCATTGTTCATGTTATTGTTATTGTTGTTGCTATTGTTGTTGCTGTTTAAAGCCCAGCCGATTACGTAGAGACATGTCAGGGCAAAACCGTTTCAAAACACACACAATTCTTCAACAGGGAAAAAAAAGAGGAGAAGAAAATTAAGTACATATATCAATGCATTCGTGCACACAATCTAAGGAGATGCCCCTGGCGCTGACCACTCCCGTCCAATTTATCACATAGGAGATTTAAAAAACATAATATCTGAATACAATTTTAAACATAGCTAAGGACACTAAAATGTATATAAAAACAGGCCGTTTTACCTAAAACTTCTTTCGCATATCTCATTTCCCTAGAGCAAGAAATGCACTTAATTATGTACCCAATTATCAATTCTAAAAAAAGTACGTAAGGCTTTATTGAACACATACAGGTGAATGGACCAGCAAGGCAGAAAATGACAGGAAGAAATGACAGAAAGCAAAGGAACAAGGCAGAAACAAAGAGAGTGACAGAAAAGAGGAAATTTCTAGCACAGAAGGTGGGGATACTGTTTATACTGAAAGAGTCCCCGGCATCCCCACGGTGGGTGTGTAGGTGGATACATTAAGGGATGACTACAACACTAATAGAACTGACCTGTCTGTGTGTGTATGTCACTGGATGACTTTGACACTAATAGAACTGACCTGTCTGTGTGTGTATGTCTCTGGATGACTTTGACACTAATAGAACTGACCTGTCTGTGTGTGTATGTCTCTGGATGACTGACACTAGTAGAACTGACCTGTCTGTGTGTGTATGTCTCTGGATGACTACAACACCAATAGAACTGACCTGTCTGTGTGTGTATGTCTGTTTGGATAACAACAACACCAATAGAACTGACCTGTCTGTGTGTGTATGTCTCTGGATGACTAAAACA
This sequence comes from Monoplex corrugatus, assembly GCA_030674185.1. Classification (NCBI taxonomy): domain Eukaryota; kingdom Metazoa; phylum Mollusca; class Gastropoda; order Littorinimorpha; family Ranellidae; genus Monoplex; species Monoplex corrugatus. The sequence continues at coordinate 4,868,589 of JAPXFY010000013.1, read as the reverse complement.
CTAATAGAACTGACCTGTCTGTGTGTGTATGTCTCTGGATGGCTACAACACCAATAGAATTGACCTGTCTGTGTATGTATGTCTCTGGATGACTACAACACTAATAGAACTGACCTGTCTGTGTGTGTATGTCTCTGGATGACAACAACATTAATAGAACTGACCTGTCTGTGTGTGTATGTCTCTGGATGACTACAACACTAATAGAACTGACCTGTCTGTGTGTGTATGTCTCTGGATGACTACAACACCAATAGAACTGACCTGTCTGTGTATGAATGTCTCTGAATGACTACAACACTTATAGAATTGACCTGTAGCTGTCTGTGTGTGTATGTTTCTGGATGACTACAACACCAATAGAACTGACCTGTCTGTGTGTGTATGTCTCTGGATGACAACAACACTAATAGAACTGACCTGTCTGTGTGTGTATGTCTCTGGATGACAACAACGCTGATAGAACTGACCTGTCTGTGTATGTATGTCTCTGGATGACTACAACACTAATAGAACTGACCTGTCTGTGTGTGTATGTCTCTGGATGACTACAACACTAATAGAACTGACCTGTCTGTGTGTGTATGTCTCTGGATGACAACAACACTAATAGAACTCACCTGTCTGTGTGTGTATGTCTCTGGATGACAACAACACTAATAGAACTGACCTGTCTGTGTGTGTATGTCTCTGGATGACTACAACACTAATAGAACTGACCTGTCTGTGTATGTATGTCTCTGGATGACTACAACACTAATAGAACTGGCCTGTCTGTGTGTGTATGTCTCTGGATGACTACAACATTAATAGAACTGACCTGTCTCTGTGTATGCATGTCTCTGGATGAAAACAACACAAATAGAACTGACCTGTCTGTGTGTGTATGTCTCTGGATGACTACAACACTAATAGAACTGACCTGTCTGTGTGTGTATGTCTCTGGATGACTACAACACTAATAGAACTGACCTGTCTGTGTG
>JAPXFY010000013.1:4862606-4865106 GCA_030674185.1 Monoplex corrugatus | reverse complement strand
GCACACAGACACACAGACACAAGCACAGATCGATGAAGAAAGTAGAAACTGCTACGTGGCTTAAACACAACGCTCCAGCTCTGAGAAATACGAGATGGGTTTGAGCGAGACAGGCACAGACAGAGGGGAGAAGACAGGGTGGGGGATTGGGACAAACAGACAGACAGACAGAAGGAGAGACAGAGAGACAGACACAGAGAAAAACACAGACAGAGAAAGAGACAGATAGACCGTGACAGAGAGAGACAGAGACAGAGACAGAGAGAGAGAGAGTAGAGAGAGAACAGGTACAGAGACAAAGACAGAGACACAGAGACACAGAGACAGAGAGATAGAGAGAGACAGATACAGAGACAAAGACAGAGAAAGAGACAGACAGACAGATAGACAGCCACTGGCAGAGAGAGACACAGAGAGGCACAGAGACAGACAAAGAGAGAGAGACCGACAGAGACAGAGACACAGAGACAGACAGATAGACAGAGACAGAGAGACAGAGACAGAGCCATAGAGACAGAGACAGACAGACAGAGATGAAAAGATACAGGGAAAGAGATGGGGTGGGGGTGGGAAAGGGACGAGAGACAGAGAAAGACAGACACACAGACAGACAGACAGAGACAGACAAGGAGAGAGAGAAAGACCTAGAGACGGGTAGACAGAGAGACAAAGGGAGAGAGATAGGGAAAGAGAAAAAGACAGAGAGAGAAGGAGGGAGAGACAGAGACGAAGAGATGTAGCGAGACAGACAGACAGAGGCAGAAGACAGAAAAAAAAACAGAGGGAGAAATAAAAAGCAAATGGAGAGACAGACAAAGAAAGATAGAGATGATTGAAATTGGAACACATTTCAGGACTAAAAAGGAAACAGCTTTAAGTCACATTGAATCAGTCTTACAGCTAATCCTAGCTATTGTACACACACACCAGCATGCAAACATAAAAGCGAAAAAATAGAGAAGTGAAAAATTAATGAAACTCGACCATAAAGGAATTACAACAAAGGAAAAGAACAGAAAGCAAACGTACAAGCATTCAAAACACCATATGTACCACCACTATCAACAAGAAGGAAAACAACAACAACGACAACAAGAACCCAAGAACGAAAGCGGCAATTAATGACAAAAATAATTGTTTGTGCAGAAATGAGAGACAGAGACAGAGGCAGAGAGACAGAGAGATAAGAAACAACAAGAAGAGCAAGAACAAGAGCGAAAGCGGTAATTAATGACAAAAATAATTGTGCAGACATGAGAGACAGAGACAGAGAGACAGAGACAGAGAGACAGAGAGATAAGAAACAACAAGAAGAGCAAGAACAAGAACGAAAGCGGTAATTAATGACAAAAATGATCGTGCAGATATGAGAGACAGAGATAAAGGCAGAGAGACAGAGAGATAAGAAATGATCAGTGTTTATTTTCAAGAGGAGTGGATGGACATTTTCGTGCTTTTTGTCTTTATTTTTTTTCATCCAACCACTATAAGCCACTACAATGTCTACAGCCACTATAAGCCACTACAATGTCTACAGCCACTACAAGCCACTACAATGTCTACAGCCACTATAAGCCACTACAATGTCTACAGCCACTATAAGCCACTACAATGTCTACAGCCACTATAAGCCACTACAATGTCTACAGCCACTATAAGCCACTACAATGTCTACAGCCACTATAAGCCACTACAATGTCTAATCTGTGGCTAACTAACCCCTAGGGGGATGCCGGGGCTCTCATTATAAATGGAATCCCCACCTTCTGGAAATTCTGTGCTAGAATTTTCCTCTTTTCTGTCACTCTCTTTGTTTATGCTTGATTTATCTTCTATAATTTTTTTACGTGTAATGTTTTTTTCTCTCTCTATTTCATTTTATTTTGTTTTATCTTATTACTATTTTGTTTACTTTGTTTTCTCCTCCTCCTCCTCCTCCTTCTTCTTCTTCTTATTTTTATTATTATTACTATCAACATTATCTTTCTTTCTTTGGTTACTTGCTTATTCTTTAATTTATCTACCTGCTCATCTGTCTATCTATCTATCTATACTATCTACCTCTCTCTCTCTCTCTATCTATCTATCTATCTATCTATCTATCTATCTATCTATTTTTAAGTGCTGACTGTGTACGTTTCTTGATTTCATTGTAATGTTATCTTAATTTTAGTATTCAACATGTATCTTCCTTAAGCTGTACTTGTTACTGTAAACAAATGTCATGTGTATAGAATAGCAACGGCAAGTTTGAAAAATGGCCTCTAGCCAATAGCTTTTACCGTTGGAAAATAAAGCATCATTGTCATTGTCATTGTCATTATCATTGTCTGCTTGTTCCTTTGCTTTCTGTCATTTTTTCCTATCATTTTCTGTCTTGCTGGTCCATTCACTGGTATGTGTTCAATAAAGTCTTACATACTTTATCTTAGGATTGATACTTAGGTACACGTATTAAGTGCATGGTTTGGCTCGAAGGAAATGTGATACGCGGAAGCAA
>JAPXFY010000013.1:4835106-4840106 GCA_030674185.1 Monoplex corrugatus | reverse complement strand
ACAGAGACACAGAGACAGAGAGACAGAGACAGAGAGAGACAGAGAGAGACAGACAGACAAACAGACAGAGACAGACAGAGACAGAGAGAGAAAGAGAGAGAGAAGAGAAAGAGAGAGAGAGAGAGAAGAGAGAGAGAGAAAGAGAGAGAGAGAGAGAGAGAGAAGAGAGAGAGAGAGCAGGCTTGCGAGCTGTGCCGAATGGCATTCTCTGTAAACATACTGTACATTCTTGTTCGTCATACAGCGAATAAGAATCCTTCAGATGTGTGTCTATATGTATGCAAAAATGGTACTTACTCTCCCCAGACAAGTTCTCAGCAAAATTTTCTTGACAGCTTTGGAAAACAGAAGAGCCCAGCTCAGATGGGCCGAACACATTGTGCGTATGCAAGACACGCGTCTCCCGAAGAGATTGCTCTATGGTGAGCTAGCACACGGCATACGCTCGCGAGGAAGGCCAAAGCTGCGCTTCAAGGACACGCTTAAAGCGTCCCTGAAAAACTTCGGCATCGACACCAAGACATGGAAGGCCCTTACACAAGACCGCTCATCATGGAGAAGCTGCGTTGGCGAAGGTGCCGCCTCCTACGAACAAAGCAGGATCAGTGGAGCACAAAAGAAACGAGAGCTGCGTAAATCCCGAGCCAACTCCCAAGTCCACAATCCAGCAGAACACATGTGTCTCATCTGCGGCCGAGCCTTCCGTGCACGAATCGGCCTCATCGGTCACAGCCAGGACACATGAATCGTGATGATCCTTGGTCATCATCGATCACGACGGACGAAAACAACAACAATAATATATATATATATATATACATCGACATTTCAGAAATGAATTTGGAAAGGGAAATATATTATTTACCAAACATTTTTTGTATTTTCTTTTGATTAAATTTCGATGCAGCTGTCACAAACTTCAGATTGATTTATGTAAACGCAAAGGAAAAGATGGACAAAGGAGAACATGAAGACCTAAGTTTTCAGATGACTATGCCTTAGGCAATGAGTTTCATGTCATTTTTGAATGTCCTAAATTCCGTGATAACCGATTGATGTTTATTCCACAAACATATCGGTTCATTGAATTAATGTTCTCATTGTGTATCTTCACAGTTAGAAGGGGAAAAGGTCAGTTGAAATTAGCAGAATTTATTAAATTTTCTAAAGCCGTATAGTTAAATTTTGAACATATGGAGTATCTGATCGAAATTTTTTTTTTTTCTGTAGGACTGTTATAGATTGTGTTTATTGTTGTCTGCTGATTGCACTGGATCATCCTTGTTTGCTGTTATCCTGTATGTCCTGATGGGTTATAGACCTGTTAACATTGAACTGTGTGTGTGTGTGTGTGTGTGTGTGTGTGTGTGTAGTGTGTGTGTGTGTGGTGTGTGTGGTGTGTGTTGTTTATGTTTGTGTGTGTGTGTTGTGTTGTGGTGTGTGTTTATGTTGTGTGTGTGTGTGTGTTTAGTTGTGTGTGTGTTTATGTTTGGTGTGTGTGTTTGTTGTGTGTGTTTATTTTGTTGTGTGTTTATGTTTGTGTGTGGTTTATGTTTGTGTGTGTGTGTGTTTATGTTTGTGTGTGTGTTTTATGTTTGTGTGTGTGTTTGTTTGTGTGTTGTTTATGTTGTGTGTGTGTTTATGTTTGTGTGTGTGTTTATGTTGTGTGTGTGTTGTGTGTGTTAGTGTGTGTGTGTTGTTGTGTGTGTGTTTATGTTTGTGGTGTGTGTTATGTTTGTGTGTGTGTGGTTTATGTTGTGTGTGTGTGTTTTGTGTTGTGTGTGTGTTATGTTTGTGTGTGTGTTGTGTTATGTTGTGTGTGGTTTTGTTGTGTGTGTGTTAGTGTGTGTTGTGTTTGTTTTGTGTTGTTTATGTTGGTGTGTTGTGTTGTGTTTATGTGTGTGTGTGTTATGTTGTGTGTGTGTTTGTTTATGTGTGTGTGTGTTTGTTTTGTGTGTTTGTGTGTTGTTTATTTTGTAGTGTGTGTATTGTGTGTGTGTATGTGTGTGGTAGTGTGTTGGTGTGTGTTATGTTTGTGTGTGTGTCGTGTTGGTGTGTTGTATGTGTGTGTGTGTGTTGTGGAGTTTGTGTGTGATCTGTGTCTATGTCGTGTGTGTGTGTGTGTGTGTGCGTGTGTAATAATATAAGTTTTCATCGTGAAATACAGGTTCATTTCGCAGGAGGAACACACGTTGCCATAGTACTGCGCCACCATTTTTTCTCGCCCATCCCCTCCCCTCCGTGCAAGCCTATATTGTTGACCAATAAGTGGAGACTTTTCTGTTACAGGATTTTTAGCAGGACAACTGTTTTTGTCGCCCTGGAATCTTTAACGTGCGTTGAGAGCGTACTGCACACAAGACCGTGGTTTACCGTATCATTGGAAAGACTAGCACCCAGTCCACTGCTCAAGGTGTAATGAGGAAAGGAACAAAATCTCTGTTCAACCGTGATTCGTACCACGTATCTCTGCTGTCTCTCGCTTCCTAACCGTCATGACGATGATGATGACGATGAGGAGAAGGAGGAGGAGGTGAAGGAGGAGGATGGCAACGACGATGATGATAATAATGATGACGATGAGGAGAAGGAGGAGGAGGACAACGACGATGATGATAATAATGATGACGATGAGGAGAAGGAGGAGGATGACAACGACGATGATGATAATAATGATGACGATGAGGAGAAGGAGGAGGATGACAACGACGATGATGATAATAATGATGACGATGATGATAATAATGATGACGATGACGATGATGATAATAATGATGACGATGAGGAGAAGGAGGAGGATGACAATGACGATGATGATAATAATGATGACGATGATGATAATAGTGATGACGATGAGGAGAAGGAGGAGGACGACAACGACGATGATGATAATAATGATGACGATGATGATAATAATGATGACAATGAGGAGGAGGAGGATGACAACGACGATGATGATAATAATGATGACGATGATGATAATAATGATGACGATGATGATAATAATGATGACGATGATGATAATAATGATGACGATGATGATAATAATGATGACGATGAGGAGAAGGAGGAGGATGACAACGACGATGATGATAAAAATGATGACGATGATGATAATAATGATGACGATGACGATGATGATAATAATGATGACGATGATGATAATAATGATGACGATGAGGAGGAGGAGGATGACAACGACGATGATGATAATAATGATGATAATAATGATGACGATGATGATAATAATGATGACGATGACGATGATGATAATAATGATGACGATGATGATAATAATGATGACGATGAGGAGAAGGAGGAGGATGACAACGACGATGATGATAATAATGATGACGATAATGATAATAATGATGACGATGATGATAATAATGATGACGATGAGGAGAAGGAAGAGGATGACAACGACGCGATGATGATAATAATGATGATAATAATGATGACGATGATGATAATAATGATGACGATGATGATAATAATGATGACGATGAGGTGAAGGAGGAGGATGACAACGATGATGATGATAATAATGATGACGATGAGGAATTTGATGATAACGATGAGGTGAGCATGGAGACGAGGATGATGGACTCTTGTTTATCTGACGGATTCATTCATTCTTCTTGTTGTGTAAACCCAGCCGACAGCGTAGAGCCATATCAGGGCTATAACCGTTTCAACACACACATATTACTTCAAACAGTGAAAAAAAAGGAACAGAAAATAAAGCACATATATCAATGTATTCGTGCACATAACCTACGGAGATGCTTCTGGCGTTGACCACTGCATTCAATGTATCGCACAGTGGATTTAAATAAACATACCTGAATACAAATGTCAACAGAAACTAAGGAGACTAAAACATAAAAACGTGCCCGAATTACCTAAAATTGCTTCCGCATATTTCATTTCCCTAGAGCCAAAAATGCACATAATACATGTACCCAATTATCAATCCTAAGAAAAAGTATGTAAGACTTTATGAGTGGACATACTGTACCCAATTATCAATCCTAAGAAAAAGTATGTAAGACTTTATGAGTGGATATACTGTACCCAATTATCAATCCTAAGAAAAAGTATGTAAGACTTTATGAGTGGATATACTGTACCCAATTATCAATCCTAAGAAAAAGTATGTAAGACTTTATGAGTGGATATACTGTACCCAATTATCAATCCTAAGAGAAAGTATGTAAGACTTTATGAGTGGACATACTGTACCCAATTATCAATCCTAAGAGAAAGTATATAAGACTTTATGAGTGGACATACTGTACCCAATTATCAATCCTAAGAAAAAGTATATAAGACTTTATGAGTGGACATACTGTACCCAATTATCAATCCTAAGAAAAAGTATATAAGACTTTATGAGTGGACATACTGTACCCAATTATCAATCCTAAGAAAAAGTATATAAGACTTTATGAGTGGAAATACTGTACCCAATTATCAATCCTAAGAAAAAGTATATAAGACTTTATGAGTGGACATACTGTACGCAATTATCAATCCTAAGAGAAAGTATATAAGACTTTATATGTGGACATACTGTACCCAGTTATCAATCCTAAGAGAAAGTATATAAGACTTTATGAGTGGACATACTGTACGCAATTATCAATCCTAAGAGAAAGTATATAAGACTTTATATGTGGACATACTGTACCTAATTATCAATCCTAAGAAAAAGTATATAAGACTTTATGTGTGGACATACTGTACCCAGTTATCAATCCTAAGAGAAAGTATATAAGACTTTATGAGTGGACATACTGTACCCAATTATCAATCCTAAGAGAAAGTATATGACTTTATATGTGGACATACTGTACCTAATTATCAATCCTAAGAAAAAGTATATAAGACTTTATGTGTGGACATACAGGTCCCCATCTCCTGGTGTGGGTCTTTATGTGGGATACAAGAGCGATGCTGGAGACACATGTTGTTCCACAGACACTGCATGGAAAAGG
>JAPXFY010000013.1:4815106-4830106 GCA_030674185.1 Monoplex corrugatus | reverse complement strand
ACTCTATTCTTTTATATATATATATATATATGGATGCAAAGACAACGATAAGAAGGAGAGTTATGAAACATCGACACCACCACAATGATCGAGGCGTGAAGATGAGCAGCAAAAAGTTCAGTTTTCTTTTCTTTTTTTTTTTTTTTTTTTCTTTTCTTTCTTTTCTTCTTCTTTCCAAATGTTGCTGGTTGGTATCCAACTCCACACACTGAGCTGAGCCACTGAGTGAAGGTAATTACTCAGCAGGGCTCATCACAAGGAAGGTCCAGGGCTGGCAGATGTTAATTTCATTAAAAGCACTCATACACACAGCCAGGCACTCCAGGAAGCAGAGGACCAAGAATCACACGGTTCAAAAATACACTGGTATCATAATAGTATTAGTAGCAGTACAGTAGCAGCAGCAATAGTAGCAGTAGTAATAATGGGAGTAGTAGTAATAGGAGTAGTAGTAGTAGCGGTAGTAGAAGCAGCAGGACTAGCAGTAGTAGATGTAGCAATAGTAGTAGTAGTGGCTAAAGCAGCAGTAGAAGTAGTAGTAGTAGCAGCAGGAGCAAGAGGAGGAGTAGTAGTAGTAGCAATAGTAGTACTCTAGTAGTAGTGGCAGTAGACGCAGCAGTAGGGTAGTAGCAGTAAAAGTAGTGACGATGATAAATTCCGAAGATGAAACGAAATGAACAACTGAAGAATCAAAACATGCAGCACAAGTAGTTCTTGTTGTTGTTGTTGCTGTTGTTGTTGCTGCTGCTGCTGCTGTTGCTGCTGCTGTTTTTGTTGTTGTTGTTGTTGCTGCTGCTGCTATTGTTGTTGTTGCTGCTGCTGCTGTTGCTGCTGCTGTTTTTGTTGTTGTTGCTGCTGCTGCTGTTGTTGTTGTTGCTGCTGCTGTTGTTGTTGTTGCTGCTGTTGTTGTTGTTGTTGCTGCTGTTGTTGTAGTTGTTGCTGATGTTGTTGTTGTTGTTGCTGCTGTTGTTGTTGTTATTGTTGTTGCTGCTGTTGTTGTTGCTGCTGCTGCTGCTGTTGCGCTTTTTCTTGTTGTTATTGTTGTTGCTGTTGTTGTTGTTGCTGCTGCTGCTGTTGTTGTTGTCAGACAGAAATCACTGGAGAGCAGCCACAAGCCAGGAAGGAGATGAAGAATACATCACAGACTCCGCCATGGAGACAAGGAACGTGGAGGTGCACCACCCAGCGGTCACTGAGATTGCTGATGAGTGGACACCTGAGACGTTTGGGTTTGGGTAAACCTGGGACATAGCACGACACTGACCATCACGGGCATGACAATGACCATCATAGGCAGATCGGGTCACATGACACAGGACATAGCATGACAATGACCATCACAGGCATGATACTGACCGTCACAGGCATGACACTGACCGTCACAGGCATGACAATGACCATCACAGGCAGATCGGGTCACATGACACGGGACATAGCATGACACTGACCATCACAGGCATGACACTGACCATCACAGGCAGATCAGGTCACATGACACAGGACATAGCATGACAATGACCATCACAGGCAAATCGTTCACATGACATGACGGTCACACTCGCTGTCAGACACAGTCACCAGAAGCTGACAGAATCAGTCATCAGAAACTAACAGAATCAGTCATCAGAAGCTAACTGAATAGTCATCAGAACTTCACAGAATCAGTCATCAGAAACTGACAAAATCAGTCATCAGAAGCTGACAGAATCAGTCATCAGAAGCTAACTGAATCAGTCATCAGAACTTCACAGCATCAGTCATCAGAAACTGACAAAATCAATCATCAAAAGCTAACAGAATTAGTAACCAAAACCTAACTAAATCAGTTTCGGAGGAAAACCGATTGAGTTGCCAGACGCTGACAGAATCAGCCACCAAATCATAACTGAATCATTCACCAGAAGCTAACAGAATCAGTCATCAGAAGCTAACAGCATCAGTCATCAGAAGCTAACTGAATCATTCACCAGAAGCTAACAGAATCAGTCATCAGAAGCTAACAACATCAGTCATCAGAAGCTAACTGAATCAGTCATCAGAAGCTAACAGCAACAGTCATCAGAACCTAACAGAATCAGTCATCAGAAGCTAACAGAATCAGTCATCAGAAGCTAACAGCAACAGTCATCAGAAGCTAACAGAATCAGTCATCAGAAGCTAACAACATCAGTCATCAGAAGCTAACTGAATCAGTCATCAAAGCTAACAACATCAGTCATCAGAAGCTAACAGAATCAGTCATCAGAACCTAACAGCAACAGTCATCAGAAGCTAACAGCAACAGTCATCAGAACTAACAGCAACAGTCATCAGAAGCTAACAGCAACATCATCAGAAGCTAACAGAATCAGTCATCAGAAGCTAATAGCATCAGTCATCAGAAGCTAACAGAATCAGTCATCAGAACCTAACTGAATCAGTCATCAGAAGCTAACAGAATCAGTCATCAGAAGCTAACAGAATCAGTCATCAGAAGCTAACAGAATCAGTCATCAGAAGCTAACAGAATCAGTCATCAGAACCTAACAGAATCAGTCATCAGAACCTAACTGAATCAGTCATCAGAAGCTAACAGCATCGGTCACTGGAAGCTAACAGAATCATTCACCAGAAGCTAACAGTATCAGTCACAGAACATAACAGACACAGTCACCAGAAGCTAACAGAATCCCTCACCAGAAGCTAACAATCTCTAGAACCAAGAATCAGTTGTCAGTAGAGTAACTGACAATCAGAAGAATAATTCTTGGATACAAAATGTCAGCAGCAGAACCAGTTGCCAGACGACACAGCTGTGGCTAGAACAGACAATCAGTCGGCAGAAGGTAATGTCGCCACAGAATCAGAATGATTGAAAGAAAGGTAGATTTCACAAACAGAATCAGTTCTTACAACCTGGCAGTATCTATCTACAGTCAGAAGAACCAAGCACAAAACACCAGAACCATACAGTCACCAGAAGCAAAAATTTAAAAAATCAGTTAGCAGTGCCTGCCATTGAATTAACAGACTTAGCAGAATCTAACCGGTACTATCATCGGTAGTACCTGTAGTAATAAGCAGACTTAGTAGAACCTAACAGGTATATAAATCAGTCTGCTACCAGTAATAAGCAGCATTCGCAGAATGTAACAAGTACTGTAATCAGTTAGCTACCAAATGGTTAGTAGACTTACCAGAACGTAACAGGTAATTTAAGCAGTTAATAGTGCCAGTAGTAATTAGCAGAATCTAACAGATACTATGATCAGAAATCAATTGACAGAAGTTGTAGCACTAGATGCATAAATCAGCTGATAGGAACCAAAAACCTCGGAAGGTTGTCATCAGAAGTAAGCATTCACACAAAGAATCACTTCTTGGAGGCAAGCATTCACACAAAGAATAATTTCTTGGAGGCAAGCATTCACACAAAGAATCACTTCTTGAGGCAAGCATTCACACAAAGAATCACTTCTTAGAGGCAAGTATTCACACAAAGAATCACTCTTGGAGGCAAGCATTCACACAAAGAATCACTTCTTGGAGGCAAGCATTCACACAAAGAATCATTTCTTGGAGGCAAGCATTCACACAAAGAATCATTCTTAGAATGCATAGAAAAAGCAGTTTCTATTTTTCGTGTACTGACATTAGAGATATCCTTTACAACAAAAATAATGGCATTATTCCATTGTCCAACTTAATTCTCAGATCTCCTGTAGACAGATCTTTATGATACGACATTGTTATTTCGTTGTTATCTGATTTCATTGTTCCCCTTCTTCCCTTCCAGTTCCCCTCCGATCTTTTTCTCTAAAATCACGATTGTGAACAGACGTTAAATAAAAGATACCTTCTTTCCTTCAGTTCTTACTAGCAAGCAATCACACAAAGAATCATTTCTTAGAAGTAAGCAGTCACACAAAGAATCACTGCTTAGAAGCAGTCATACAAAGAATCACTTCTTAGCACGTACAGCAATAGCAATTTTAATTGTTTGTGTAGTGACATTAGAGATACCGCTTACAACAAAAACAAATGACATTATTCTATTTTCTAGCTAATTCTCAGATTTTCTGTTGGCAGATTGTTATGATTGTTTATTTCGTTGTTATGAGTTGTTATCTGATTTAATTGTTCTCCTTCTTTTCTACGAGTTTCCCCTATTGTAAACAGAGTTAAATATAAGAATTCCTCCTTCCTTTGCTTCTACGATCAAGCAATCACACAAAGAATTACTTGTTAGACGTAAACATTCACACACACAATTACTTGTTAGAAGTAAACAATCACACAAAGAATTATTTGTTAGACGTGAACATTCACATACACAATTACTTGTTAGAAGTAAACAATCACACAAAGAATTACTTGTTAGACGTAAACATTCACACAAAGAATTACTTGTTAGAAGTAAACAATCACACAAAGAATTACTTGTTAGACGTAAACATTCACACACAGAATTACTTGTTAGAAGTAAACATTCACACAAAGAATTACTTGTTAGCAGGAAACATTCACACACAATTATTTGTTAGCAGGAAACATTCACACAAACAGTTACTTGTTAGCAGGAAACATTCACACAAACAATTACTTGTTAGAAGTAAACATTCACACAAACAATTACTTATTAAAAGTAAACATTCACACAAAGAATAACTTGTTAGCAGGAAACATTCACACAAAGAATTACTTGTTAGCAGGAAACATTCACACAAACAATTACTTGTTAGAAGTAAACAGTCACACACAGATTTATTTGTTAGAAGTAAACATTCACACAAAGCATTACTTGTTAGAAGTAAACATTCACACAAACAATTACTTGTTAAAAGTAAACATTCACACACACAATTACTTGTTAGCAGGAAACATTCACACAAACAATTACTTGTTAGCAGGAAACATTCACACAAACAATTATTTGTTAGAAGTAAACATTCACACACACAATTATTTGTTAGAAGGAAACATTCACATAAAGAATTACTTGTTAGCAGGAAACATTCACACAAAGAATTAATTGTTAGCAGGAAACATTCACACAAAGAATTACTTGTTAGCAGGAAACATTCACACAAAGAATTACTTGTTAGCAGGAAACATTCACACAAAGAATTACTTGTTAGCAGGAAACATTCACACAAAGAATTACTTGTGAGCAGGAAACATTCACACAAAGAATTACTTGTTAGAAGTAAACATTCACACACACAATTACTTGTTAGCAGGAAACATTCACACGAACAATTACTTGTTAGCAGGAAACATTCACACAAAGAATTACTTGTTAGCAGGAAACATTCACACACAGAATTACTTGTTAGAAGAAAACATTCACACAAAGAATTACTTGTTAGCAGGAAACATTCACACAAACAATTACTTGTTAGCAGGAAACATTCACGCACATAATTACTTTTTAGCAGGAAACATTCACACAAAGAATTACTTGTTAGCAGGAAACATTCACACAAACAATTACTTGTTAGCAGGACACATTCACACAAAGAATTACTTGTTAAAAGTAAACATTCACACAAAGAATTACTTGTTAGAAGTAAACATTCACACAAAGAATTACTTGTTAGAAGTAAACATTCACACACTCAATTACTTGTTAGCAGGACACATTCACACAAAGAATTACTTGTTAGCAGGAAACATTCACACAAAGAATTACTTGTTAGCGGGACACATTCACACAAAGAATCATTCTTAGAATGCATAAGAAAAAGCAATTTCAATTTTTCGTGTATGACAATAGCGATATCTTTTACAACAAAAACATTGACATTATTCTGTTGTCCAATTGATTCTGAGATCTCCTGTAGACAGATTGTTATGATCTGACTTTGTTATTTCGTTGTTATGAATTGTTATCTGATTTCATCATTCCCCTTCTTCCCTTCGAGTTCCCCTCCTCTTTCATTTCATTTCTTTTCTTTTCTTTTCTTTTCTTTTCTTTTCTTTTCTTTTTTGTTTTCTTTTTTTTTTCTAAAATCACGATCGTGAACGTTAAGTAAAAGATTCCTTCCTTCATTCAGTTCTTACAAACAAGCAGACACTTCGATACGAGCGAACGATCACACGAACAATTATTTAGTGAAAGCCAGCACTCACACAAAGAATCACCTCTTAGAAGCAATCATTAAAACAAAGAATCACTTCTTAGAAATAAGAATCAAACAATGAATCATTTCTTAGAAGCAATCATTAAAACAAAGAATCACTTCTTAGAAATAAGAATCAAACAAAGGATCACTTCTTAAAAATAAGAATTCAGACAAAGAATCACTTCTTAGATGTAAGAATTCACACAACGAATCATTTGTTCGAAGTAAGTCTTCACTTATAAAATCATTTCTTAAATGCATGCAGTCACACAAAGAATCACTTCTCAGAAGTGAGCAGTCGCACAAAGAATCACTTCTCAGAAGCAAGCAGTCACACAAAGAATCACTTCTCAGAAGTGAGCAGTCGCACAAAGAATCACTTCTCAGAAGCAAGCAGTCACACAAAGAATCACTTCTCAGAAGTGAGCAGTCGCACAAAGAATCACTTCTCAGAAGCAAGCAGTCACACAAAGAAGCACTTCTCAGAAGTGAGCAGTCGCACAAAGAATCACTTCTTAGAAGCAAGCATTCACACAAAGAATCATTTGTTAGAAGCAAGCATTGACACAAAGAATCACTTCTCAGAAGTGATCATTCACACAGAGAATCACTGCTTAGAAGTAAGCATTCACACAAAGAATCACTTCTTAGAAGTAAGCAGTCACTCAAAGAATCATTTGTTAGAAGCAAGCAGTCACACAGAGAATCACTTCTCAGAAGTAAGCATTGACATAAAGAATCACTTCTCAGAAGTTAACATTTACACAAAGAATAATTTGTTAGAAGTAAGCAGTCACCCAAAGAATCACTTCTTAAAAGCAAATATTCACACAAAGATTCATTTCTCAGAAGTAAGCGTTCACACAAAGAATCACTTGTTAGAAGTAAGTAGTCACACAAAGAATCACTTGTTAGAAGTAAACATTCACACAAAGAATCACTTGTTAGAAGTAAACAGTCACACAAAGAATCACTTGTTAGAAGTATACAGTCACACAAAGAACCACTTGTTAGAAGTAAGCATTCACACAAAGAATCACTTGTTAGAAGTAAAACAGTCACACAAAGAATCATTTCTCAGAAGTAAGCGTTCACACAAAGAATCACTTGTTAGAAGTAAACAGTCACACAAAGAATCACTTGTTAGAAGTAAGCATTCACACAAAGAATCACTTGCTAGAAGCAAGCACTTACACAAAGAATCACGTCTTAAAAGCAAGCCGTCGCAGGAAAACCATTTCCTGGAAGAAAACATTCACACACAGAACCACGTGTAAGAATCGGTCATTCACACAAAGAATCACTTGTTAAAAGCAGTCATTCACACAAAGAATCACTTGTTAAAAGCAGTCATTCACACAAAGAATCACTTGTTAAAAGCAGTTATTCACACAAAGAATCACTTGTTAAAAGCAGTCATTCACACAAAGAATCACTTGTTAAAAGCAGTCATTCACACAAAGAATCACTTGTTAAAAGCAGTTATTCACACAAAGAATCACTTGTTAAAAGCAGTCATTCACACAAAGAATCACTTGTTAGAAGCAGTCATTCACACAAAGAATCACTTGTTAAAAGCAGTCATTCACACAAAGAATCACTTGTTAGAAGCAGTCATTCACACAAAGAATCACTTGTTAAAAGCAGTCATTCACACAAAGAATCACTTGTTAAAAGCAGTCATTCACACAAAGAATCACTTGTTAGAAGCAAGCAGTCACAGGAAGAACCATTTCCTAGAAGAAAACATTGACACAAAGAAATCACTTTCTGGAAAGCATTGGCAGGAAAGACTCACTCCTTACATGTAAACAGTCACAGGCAGAACCAGTCGTGAGAAGCTGGCGGTCCCTGGCCCGTCAGTGTCTGACAGACAGACAGAAGGAAGGAGGGAATGAAGGAAGGAAGGAAGGAAGGGAGAAATGAGCAGCTTGGCACCAAACTATGAGATCAATGAAGTAGTTCCCACAACACCACGTCCTGACGTCTTCACGTCCCCACGTCCACGTCAATTCATTTCTCTCTCCGCTAGGCTATGGCAGCAGCCAGAGCAGAGAGAGAGAGAGAGAGAGGAAAGAGAGAGAGAGAGCCAGTCGCAGGCGCGCTGTGAGAGCTTCCCTAGCCTAGGCTGGCGGAATCACAGCCACTACCACCACCTCCACCTCCACCACCACCATCACCACCACCACCATCATCATCATCATCACAGCCACGCCGCGACAACAGCAATCCAGGCCATGGCACGTTTCTCTCTCTCTCTCTCTTGTCTCTCTCTCTCTTCTGTCTCTGTCTCTGTCTCTGTTTCTCTATGTCTCTATGTCTCTGTCTCTCTGTCTCTCGCTGTCTGTCTGTCTACTCTCTCTCTATCTATCTATCTATCTATCTCTATCTCTCTCTCTTTCTCTCTCTCTCTTTCTCTTTCTGTCTCTCTGTCTCTGTCTCTTTATCTCTCTCTATCTCTCTCTCTTGCTGTCTCTCACTCTCATTCTCTTTATCTCTGTCTCTCTCTCTCTCTCCTTCTCTCTCTCTCTCTCTATCTATCTATCCATCTATTTATCTCTCTATATATATCTATACTCTATCTCTTGGTCTCTTTCTCTCTCTCTCTCCTTCCTCTCTCTCTCCTTTTTCCTTCCCTCTCTCTCTCTCTCTCCGTCTCTCTCTCTCCTTCTTACTCTCTCTCTCCTTTTCGCTCTCTCTCTCTCTCACTCTCCTTCTCTCCTCTCCTTTCTCACTCTCTCTCTCTCTCTCTCTTTCTCTCTCTCTCTCTCTCTCTCTCTCCCTCTCCTTCTCTCTCTTCTGTCTCTGTCTCTCTCTTTGTCTCTCTCTCTCTCCTTCTCTCTCTGTCTGTCTCTGTCTCTCTCTTTGTCTCTCTCTCTCTCCTTCTCTCTCTGTCTGTCTCTGTCTCTCTCTTTGTCTCTCTCTCTCTCTCTCTCCCTCCCTCTCTCTCTCTCTCTCTCTCTGTCTCTCTCTCTCCCTCCCTCTCTCTCTCTCTCTCTCTCTCTCTCTCTCTCTCTCTCTCTCTCTCTCTCTTTACACAAGCAGTCCGATTCTTCTGACAAGCCATGGCTTCAAGATGTGATGTCATGAGGTCAGTTCCATTGCGCAATATGAAAATCGACATGATCGCTGCTCATTGTAACTGTTCACTCATTCTGGCAGTGCCAGCTAAGTGGTTCATAGTCATTTCCTCTCCCCCCCCTCCCCACCCCCACCCCCACCCCACCCCCTAACTCATTTCTAAGACCTTTCCATTGCATAGCGTTTAACTCGGGCTCAATGAGTCTGCCAGATAATTGCCGACACATTTTGGGTGGAGCGCATGCGGAATTGACCAGCCATCAGATTAATTCTCTTATCCCTTTGACTCCCGCACCCTGTCCACCAGCTTCCAGCATTGTCAGACATGCTAGCAGAGCAAAAACTGCACTTTTTGACTCTCTCACCCTTTCCACCAGCTTCCTGAAGGAAGTTGGTGGATAGGGTGAGGGAATCAAAGGGTTCAGTTTTTGCAGTTGTTGGATAGGGTGCGGGAGTCAAAGGGTTAACATTTTCTGAACACACAGATTCAGACATCCTACCACTTAACCGTTTTCGTCTCCCGCACCCTTTCCACCAACAGCAAAAACTTAACCCTTTGACTCCCTCACCCTGTCCACCAGCTTTCTACAGGAAGCTGATGAATATGGTGAGGGAGTCAAAGAGTCAACATTTTGCTTTACGAGCACTGTTGACAACATATGATGCTGACGGACAGTGGGCGGGAGTCAAAGAGTTAAAATTATTATCACTTTGTTTAAAGTCTTCAAGGCTTGATCGTTCTTCATTTGAACATAGATTTCCAACCAAACAGCGACTGTCATGTCCATAAAAATCAGGACAGCCTTCAAGTCAGCCACAGGAAGAGGCAGCCAGAAGAGGACAACTAAGGAAGGTGTAGAGGATCACAATGATGATCTGTGGTGAGTCTCAAAGAACATGGAACCACCAACACACTGATGATCTGCGGTGAGTCTAAAGAACATGGAACCAACACAATGATGATTGTGGTGAGTCTTAAAGAACATGGAACCACCAACACACTGATGATCTGTGGTGAGTATCAAGGAACACGGAACCAACACACTGATGATCTGTGGTGAGTCTCAAAGAACACGGCACCAACACATTGATGATCTGTGGTGAGTATTAGGGAACATGGAAACATCACACTGATGATCTGTGGTGAGTATCAGGGAACATGGAAACAACACACTGATGATCTGTGGTGAACATCAAGGAACATGGAAACAACACACTGATGATCTGTGGTGAGTATCAAGGAACATTGAACCACCAACACACTGATGATCTGTGGTGAACATCAAGGAACATGGCACCACCAACACACTGATGATCTGTGGTGAACATCAAAGAACATTGAACCACCAACACACTGATGATCTGTGGTGAGTATCAAGGAACATTGAACCACGAACACACTGATGATCTGTGGTGAGTATCAAAGAACATGGCACCACCAACACACTGATGATCTGTGGTGAGTATCAAAGAACATGGCACCACCAACACACTGATGATCTGTGGTGAGTATCAAAGAACATGGAACCAACACACTGATGATCTGTGGTGAACATCAAGGAACATGGAACCACCAACACACTGATGATCTGTGGTGAGTCTCAAAGAACATGGCACCAACACACTGATGATCTGTGGTGAGTATCAAGGAACATGGAACCACCAACACACTGATGATCTGTGGTGAGTCTCAAGGAACATGGAACCACCAACACAATGATGATCTGTGGTGAGTATCAAGGAACATGGAACCACCAACACACTGATGATCTGTGGTGAGTCTCAAGGAACATGGAACCACCAACACACTGATGATCTGTGGTGAGTCTCAAGGAACATGGAATCACCAACACACTGATGATCTGTGGTGAATATCAAGGAACATGGAATCATAAACACACTGATGATCTGTGGTGAGCATCAAGGAACATGGCACCAACACACTGATGATCTGTGGTGAGC
The DNA here is from genome assembly GCA_030674185.1 of Monoplex corrugatus. Classification (NCBI taxonomy): domain Eukaryota; kingdom Metazoa; phylum Mollusca; class Gastropoda; order Littorinimorpha; family Ranellidae; genus Monoplex; species Monoplex corrugatus. Next base: position 4,818,959 of record JAPXFY010000013.1, on the reverse strand, counting down.
ATCAAAGAACATGGAATCACCAACACACTGATGATCTGCGGTGAGTCTAAAGAACATGGAACCAACACAATGATGATTGTGGTGAGTCTTAAAGAACATGGAACCACCAACACACTGATGATCTGTGGTGAGTATCAAGGAACACGGAACCAACACACTGATGATCTGTGGTGAGTCTCAAAGAACACGGCACCAACACATTGATGATCTGTGGTGAGTATTAGGGAACATGGAAACAACACACTGATGATCTGTGGTGAACATCAAGGAACATGGAAACAACACACTGATGATCTGTGGTGAACATCAAGGAACATGGAAACAACACACTGATGATCTGTGGTGAACATCAAGGAACATGGCACCACCAACACACTGATGATCTGTGGTGAGTATCAAGGAACATGGAACCACCAACACAATGATGATCTGTGGTGAGTATCAAGGAACATGGAACCACCAACACAATGATGATCTGTGGTGAGTATCAAGGAACATGGAACCACCAACACAATGATGATCTGTGGTGAATATCAAGGAACATGGAATCATAAACACACTGATGATCTGTGGTGAGTATCAAAGAACATGGCACCACCAACACACTGATGATCTGTGGTGAGTATCAAAGAACATGGTACCAACACGATGATCTGTGGTGAGTATCAAAGAACATGGTACCAACACGATGATCTGTGGTGAGTATCAAAGAACATGGAACCTCCAACACACTGATGATCTGTGGTGAGTCTCAAAGAACATGGTACCAACACGATGATCTGTGGTGAGTATCAAAGAACATGGAACCAACAATATGATGATGATCTGTGGTGAACATCAAGGAACATGGAACCACCAACACACTGATGATCTGTGGTGAACATCAAGGAACATGGAAACACCAACACACTGATGATCTGTGGTGAGTCTCAAGGAACATGGAACCACCAACACACTGATGATCTGTGGTGAGCATCAAAGAACGTGGAATCACCAACACACTGATGATCTGTGGTGAGCATCAAAGAACATGGAACCACCAACACACTGATGATCTGTGGTGAGTCTCAAGGAACATGGAACCACCAACACAATGATGATCTGTGGTGAGCATCAAGGAACATGGAACCACCAACACACTGATGATCTGTGGTGAGTCTCAAGGAACATTGAACCACCAACACACTGACGATCTGTGGTGAGTATCAAAGAACATGGAATCACCAACACACTGATGATCTGTGGTGAGTATCAAAGAACATGGAACCACCAACACACTGATGATCTGTGGTGAGTATCAAAGAACATGGAACCACCAACACACTGATGATCTGTGGTGAGTATCAAGGAACATGGAACCACCAACACACTGATGATCTGTGGTGAGTATCAAGGAACATTGAATCACCAACACACTGATGATCTGTGGTGAGTATCAAAGAACATGGAATCACCAACACACTGATGATCTGTGGTGAGCATCAAAGAACATGGAATCACCAACACACTGATGATCTGTGCTGAGCATCAAGGAACATGGAATCACCAACACACTCATGATCTGTGGTGAGTATCAAAAGAAACATGGATTATCAACCACACACACTGATGATCTGTGGTGAGTATCAAGGAACATGGCACCCAACACACTGATGATCTGTGGTGAGTATCAAGAGACATGGAACCACCAACACACTGATGATCTGTGGTGAGTATCAAGGCATGGCACCAACACACTGATGATCTGTGGTGAGTATCAAGGAACATGGCACCAACACACTGATGATCTGTGGTGAGTATCAAGGAACATTGAATCACCAACACACTGATGATCTGTGGTGAGTATCAAGGAACATGGAATCACCAACACAATGACGATCTGTGGTGAGTATCAAAGAACATGGCACCAACACACTGATGATCTGTGGTGAGTATCAAAGAACATGGCACCACCAACACGCTGATGATCTGTGGTGAGTATCAAAGAACATGGCACCACCAACACGCTGATGATCTGTGGTGAGTATCAAAGAACATGGAACCACCAACACACTGATGATCTGTGGTGAGTATCAAAGAACATGGAACCACCAACACACTGATGATCTGTGGTGAGTATCAAGGAACATGGCACCAACACACTGATGATCTGTGGTGAGCATCAAGGAACATGGCATCACCAACACACTGATGATCTGTGGTGAGTATCAAAGAACATGGAACCACCAACACACTGATGATCTGTGGTGAGTATCAAGGAACATGGAATCACCAACACACTGATGATCTGTGGTGAGTATCAAAGAACATGGAACCACCAACACACTGATGATCTGTGGTGAGTATCAAGGAACATGGCACCACCAACACACTGATGATCTGTGGTGAGTATCAAGGAACATGGCACCACCAACACACTGATGATCTGTGGTGAGTATCAAGGAACATGGCACCAACACAATGATGATCTGTGGTGAGTATCAAAGAACATGGCACCAATACACTGATGATCTGTGGTGAGTATCAAAGAACATGGCACCAACACACTGATGATCTGTGGTGAGCATCAAAGAACATGGCACCAACACAATTGATGATCTGTGGTGAGTATCAAAGAACATGGCACCAACACACTGATGATCTGTGGTGAGTATCAAAGAACATGGCACCAACACGCTGATGATCTGTGGTGAGCATCAAAGAACATGGCACCACCAACACACTGATGATCTGTGGTGAGCATCAAAGAACATGGAATCACCAACACACTGATGATCTGTGGTGAGTATCAAAGAACATGGCACCACCAACACACTCATCACAGATAAAGCAAAGACCTCTTACATCAGGAGCAGAACAAGAAGCTAGATTGAGTTTGGTGTTCGGAATTTGGAATTTGGAACGTCTTCAAGGTTTCATCACGCTTGGGCAATTCCGTATGCGCTGTACCTAAATGTGCCAGCAATCATCCAGCAGATTCCCTGAGCCTGTGCAAAGCCTTATGCGCTGGCAAGGTTTTGAAATAGGAAAGGAGGGAGAGGGATCTATGAAACACTAAGCTGACACCACCAGAATGATGGAAACATTAAGATGGCAGCCAACAGGCCAGTTGACCTATGAAACACTAAGCTGACACCAGCAGAATGATGGAAACATTAAGATGGACAGTAAACAGGCCAGTGGACCTATGAAACACTAAACTGACACCACCAGAAAAATGGAAACATTAAGATGGGCAGTGAACAGGCCAGTGGACCTATGAAACACTAAACTGACACCACCAGAAAAATGGAAACATTAAGATGGGCAGTGAACAGGCCAGTGGACCTATGAAACACTAAACTGACACCACCAGAATAATGGAAACATTAAGATGGGCAGTGAACAGGCCAGTGGACCTATGAAACACTAAACTGACACCACCAGAATGATGGAAACATTAAAATGGGCAGTCAACAGGCCAGTGGACCTATGAAACAGTAAGCTGACACCACCAGAATGATGGAAACATTAAAACGGGCAGTGAACACTAAGCTGACACCACCAGAATAATAGAAACATTACGATGGACAGTGAACAGGCCAGTGGATCTATGAAACAGTAAGCTGACACCACCAGAATGATGGAAACATTCAGATGGGCAGTGAACAGGCCAGTCATCATCATCATCAGGTGCCCTGCCGCATGGCGTTGGCGATCATGGACTTCCATCTGCCTCTATCTCTCGCTGCCCCCAGCATATCCCCCACCCTCCCCGTCCCCAGCCACTCTGCAAGTCCGTCCAGCATTTTCTCCCTGGGTCTACCCGGTGCTCTTTTTCCCTCCAGCTTTCCCGTTGTGACCAGGTGCTCCA
>JAPXFY010000013.1:4797606-4802606 GCA_030674185.1 Monoplex corrugatus | reverse complement strand
CAATGATCCTAAAAAAAAAAATTTTTTTTTTTAAATGTTCCGCTTCCCTACAATCAGTGCTCTGTTACTTGATCACTAACCCCCATGGTAAAGCCATGGATTCAAGATCTGATGTCTCGAGTTCAATTCCTGCCTGCGACCTGAAAGAGTGTTTATTCGCTGTCCATCTTAACCTTTTGACCCCCTCACCCTGTCCACCAGCATCCTGCATTGTCAACCATGCCAGCAAAGCAAAAACTTAACCCTTTGATTCCCTCACCCTGTCCACCAGCATCCTGCAATGTCAACCATGCTAGCAAAACAAAAACGTAACCCTTTGACTCCCTCACACTATCTATCAGCTTCCTACAGGGGAAGTGAGATGAATTCTGCCATTTGAAAAGTGGTCATGCCATATTAGTATTGTTTTATCCTGAAGAGGGTCCAGGGCTAAAATTATGAAAACTATGATGCACGAGCTAAGAGGAGATTTTTGAATGCAAATCTATTACTATTAAATGATGCATAGATATACATACATATGTATGCATACATACACACATATATATATACACACATATATGTATGTATGTATACACAAACACATACAGACACACACATATGTGTATATATATATATATATATATATATACATATATATCTATACACACACACATGTATATATATATAGTGTATATATATATATATATATGTGTGTGTGTGTGTGTGTGTGTGTGTGTGTGTGTGTGTGTGTGTGTGTGTGTGTGTGTGTGTGTGTGTACACACACACAAATAGCTACACTCATGCAGCATGCATACAGATGGATACACGCACATCCCCACATGAATACAAAAATAATAGAAAATATAGGCATATGAACGACTGAATGGGAAAATACATAATCAAGAGGTATGGCTGATGTAAACGGATTGTGCCTGGTGCAAAGAATCCAGTCTGACATTGGAACAGGAAGGAAAACATCCTAAACCAACAGACAAGAGGCTGAAGAGAAAAACGGGGAAAGAAAACCTTAGTCAGACTGGGCTGGCCTTGATTTGTGAAACGAGAACTAAAATACATTAAAAAGATATATATGGTATATAACGATAGATGTGCCGCCGCAAAGCCAAGACCTCACTGAGGTGGTAAAACAGTGATAATGTGTTCTACTTCAGTAGGTTAAGATATGGAGGTGATAATATAGTGATAATGTGTTCTACTTCAGTAGGTTAAGATATGGAGGTGGTAACATGGTGATAATGTGTTCTACTTCAGTAAGATAAGATATGGAGGTGGTAAAACAGTGATAATGTGTTCTACTTCAGTAGGTTAAGATATGGAGGTGATAAAATGGTGATAATATGTTCTACTTCAGTAGGTTAAGATATGGAGGTGATAAAATAGGTGATAATATGTTCTACTTCAGTAGGTTAAGATATGGAGGTGGTAAATAGTGATAATGTGTTCTACTTCAGTAGGTTAAGATATGGAGGTGGTAAAACAGTGATAATTGTTCTACTTCAGTAGGTTAAGAATGGAGGGGGATAAAATGGTGATAATTGTTCTACTTCAGTAGGTTAAGTAATGGAGGTGATAAATGGTGATAATTGTTCTACTTCAGTAGGTTAAGATATGGAGGTGGTAAAACAGTGATAATATGTTCTACTTCAGTAGGTTAAGATATGGAGGTGGTAAAAGTGATAATATGTTCTACTTCAGTAGGTTAAGACATGGAGGTGGTAAAAAGTGATATGTGTTCTACTTCAGTAGGTTAAGATATGGAGGGGGATAAAATGGTGATATGTTCTACTTCAGTAGGTTAAGACATGGAGGTGGTAAAAATGTGATAATATGTTCTACTTCAGTAGGTTAAGATATGGAGGTGGTAAAAATGTGATCATGTTCTACTTCAGTAGGTTAAGATCATGGAGGTGGTAAAACAGTGATAATTGTTCTACTTCAGTAGGTTAAGATATGGAGGTGGTAAAAGGGTGATAATGTTTCTACTTCAGTAGGTTAAGAATGGAGGTGTTGGTATTTTATTATAGAAAGTGATAATATGTTATTCTACTTCAGTAGGTTAAGACATGGAGGTGTAAAATGTGATAATGTGTTCTACTTCAGTAGGTTAAGATATGGAGGTGGTAAAATGGTGATAATGTGTTCTACTTCAGTAGGTTAAGAATGGAGGTGATAAAAAGGTGATAATGTGTTCTACTTCAGTAGGTTAAGAATGGAGGTGGTAAAATGGTGATAATATGTTCTACTTCAGTAGGTTAAGACATGGAGGTGGTAAAACGTGATAATTGTTCTACTTCAGTAGGTTAAGATATGGAGGGGGTGGTTTTTAATTAAATATGGTGTAGTATAATGTGTTTCTACTTCAGTAGGTTAAGATATGGAGGATGGTAAAAGTGATAATGTGTTCTACTTAGAGTAAGATTGGAGATGGTAAAATGGTGATAATTGTTGTACTTCAGTAAGATATGGAGGATGGTAAAATGGTGATAATATATTCTACTTCAGTAAGATATGGAGATGGTAAAATGGTGATAATATGTTTACTTCAGTATAGATATGGAGGTGGTAAAATGATGATAATGGTTCTACTGCAGTAGGATAAGATATGAGAGGGGGAACGAAAGTTTTGGTAATCATCAACGAGGTAAATTAATACATGGACTCAAGGGCACATTGAAAGAAGATTGTATGCATAAATTCGTCCAAACATGTCAATGAAGGACAAGGAAGTTAATACCTAACATTCACGCAAATACACACGCACACACATACACACCAAGGTCAAAGTACATGCACAAAGAGCCATGTCCGGAAAAAAGTACATGACGTGGAGTTATACCGAACTCTGTTGAGGAAATCTTTATGGTTTGTCATTGGGACCATGTGGCTTGCATGTTCCAAGTTTATCTATGTGATGGGATTCTCTGTCTTTTCTGTCAGACCCGTGTGACTTCTGGCCTGCGCACGCTAAAGACCCCATGGTGAAGATCAGGGCATATGCCCGGCTGCCATGGTAACAAATATTGGAGAGACAGGTTATTTTCTCAGGTCCTACCGTTGATAGTCCAGTTAGTCTTCCTGCCTTGCTGAAGTCTTGGTAAAAAAAAAATGGGTGGCGCTGCACTGCGGCGACGCGCTCTCAAAGGGAAGAGCAGCCCAAGTTTCACATGGTACATCCATTGTACAAAAAAGATATGAATATAAATATGAAAATGAACATAACTAAGGACACTAAAACATACATAAAAACGCCTCAATGACCTAGAATTGCTTCCGCGTATCTCATTTCCCTAGAGCCAAAATGCACCTACCACATGTAGGCCTACCCAATTATCGTTCCTAAGAGATTGGCATTCAATAAGCCAGTAACAGACTACACTGTAACACTGCTGTCATCAATATTGATCAGCATTCAGAATGTCAGTAACACACAACATTGTAACACTGTCAACATCAATATTGATCAGCAATCAATAAGCCAGTAAGACACAACACTGTGACACAGTAACCATCAATATTGATCAGCATTCAGAATGTCAGTAACACACAACATTGTAACATTGTCACCATCAATATTGATCAGTATTCAATAAGTCAGTAAGAGACACAGACTACACTGTAACACTGTCACCATCAATATTGATCAACATTCAGAATGTCAGTAACAGACTACACTGTAACACTGTCACCATCAATATTGATCAGCATTCAGAATGTCAGTAACAGACTACACTGTAACACTGTCACCATCAATATTGATCAGCATTCAGAAAGTCAGTAACAGTAACATACTACACTATAACTGTAACCATCAGTATTGATCAGCATTCAGAAAGTCAGTAACAGTAACAGACTACACTGTAACACTGTAACCATCAGTATTGATCAGCATTCAGAAAGTCAGTAACAGTAACAGACTACACTGTAACACTGTAACCATCAATATTGATCAGCATTCAGAAAGTCAGTAACAGTAACAGACTACACTGTAACATTGTAACCATCAATATTGATCAGCATTCAGAAAGTCAGTAACAGTAACAGACTACACTGTAACACTGTAACCATCAATATTGATCAGCATTCAGAAAGTCAGTAACAGTAACAGACTACACTGTAACACCGTTGTCATCAATATTGATCAGCAATTAATAATCTAATAACACACAACTTTGTAACACTGTCATCATCAATATTGATCAGCTTTCAGAATGTCAGTAACAGACTAGACTGTAACACGGTCACCATCAATATTGATCAGCATTCAATAAGCCAGTAACACACAACTTCGTAACACTGTCATCATCAATATTGATCAACATTCAGAATGTCAGTAACAGACTACACTGTAACACGGTCACCATCAATATTGATCAATATTCAGAATGTCATTAACAGACCACACTGTAACATTGTCACCATCAATATTGATCAATATTCAGAATGTCAGTAACAGACCACACTATAACACTGTCACCATCAATATTGATCAGCATTCAGTAAGTCAGTAACACACAACACTGTAACACTGTCACCATCAATATTGATCAATATTCAGAATGTCAGTAACAGACCACACTGTAACACTGTCACCATCAATATTGATCAATATTCAGAATGTCAGTAACAGACTACACTGTAACACTGTCACCATCAATATTGATCAGCATTCAGAAAATCAGTAACAGTAACATACTACACTGTAACACTGTAACCATCAATATTGATCAGCATTCAGAAAATCAGTAACAGTAACAGACTACACTGTAGCACTGTAACCATCAATATTGATCAGCATTCAGAAAGTCAGTAACAGTAACAGACTACACTGTAACACTGTAACCATCAATATTGATCAGCATTCAGAAAGTCAGTAATAGTAACAGACTACACTGTAACACCGTTGTCATCAATATTGATCAGCAATTAATAATCTAATAACACACAATTTTGTAACACTGTCATCATCAATATTGATCAACATTCAGAATGTCAGTAA
>JAPXFY010000013.1:4757606-4782606 GCA_030674185.1 Monoplex corrugatus | reverse complement strand
CAGATTCTGCGCCACACGAACCGTAAAATGGCCACCACCAGGTTGACGGCGAAGATGAAGAGGACGATGGTGATGAAAATGACGAGGATGGAGCCGATGAAAGTCAGCTCATAACTCTTACCTGCTGTCATCGTGACAGTTTTTTTACACAATGACCTACAGACTTAGTCCCTAGCTGTGCAAACTATACCAAGAGAATGGTCTTCACACAATGATCTACAGCCTTAGCACTTAGCTGTGCAAAGAATAGGAAAAACTGTTGCCTACACTTATATGACGATTTTTTATACAATGAGCAAGTATGTAACTGCCTAAATAATAGGAAGAAATATTGCCTGTAAATGATGGCTTTTATACAATCAACTACAATCCTCACATGTAGCTGTGCAAAAATAAGAAGAAATATTCCCACACCAATGAGCTGGTGTTAACACAATGATGTAAACCCTCAGCACTTAGCTGTGCCAATAATAGGGAAAAAATATTGCCTATACCAATGTGATGGGTTTTTTATACAATGATCTACAGCCTTAGCACTTAGCTGTGCAAAGAATAGGAAAAAATATTGCCTGTACCAACGAGGCGGTTTTTATACAATCATCTACAGCTTTAGTACTTAGCTGTGCAAAGAATAGAAAGAAATATTGCCTATACCAATGTGATGGCTTTTACACAACAATATAAACCCTTAGCACTTAGCTGTGCAAAGAACAGGAAAAAATATTGCCTATACCAATGTGATGGCTTTTACACAACAATATAAACTCTTAGCACTTAGCTGTGCAAAGAATAGGAAGAAATATTGTCTATACTAATGTGATGGCTTTTACACAATGGTGTAAACCCTTAGCACTTAGCTGTGTAAAGAACAGAAAGAAATACTGCCTATGCCAATGTGATGATTTTACAGAACAAGATCTACACAGCAAGTATCACCTACATGGAGAATTTTAAAACAACAACCTTGCTCTATCTTTCATTAAATGGCTTTTCAGTCTTAAGCGATATGATATATATCTAAAAACATGCACGCACAAGTACATAAACTCTCGCCAGACAGTCAAAATTACTCTTTTTTTGTAAGAGATTTAAAAAACCACTATCACTAAATGACATTCACATTCTATGCTACACTGACTTTCAAGTGTTAAATATTTGTCAATCATAAATGACTAAAGAACTGTGATGACAAAAAAATATTTATATTTATCAATCTTAGGTTAAAATATTTGTCAATCTTGAGTGACTTCAGAAATGTGACGAAAAAAAAAATTGACAAAATATTAGCATGAAGTAGATACAGCTAAAAAGAAAGAATTGTTATGAATCTTTGAAAATATAAAAACATAAAAATGTTTGCACATCTAGCTGAAATATATGTACAATATCTTCTACCGTACAATAATATGTGTCAATTAGAAATATGCGTACACTGTATAATCATACTGGATATCAACATGTATGAATTTCAAATATGTTTACATTATATGAATAAACTGAATATTAATACAGTATGAATCTTAAATATACTTACAAAATATACTGAATATTAGTACAGTATGAATCTTAAATATGCTTACCTATACAATATACCGAACACTATGCAAGCTTTTAAATAGATTCAAAAAGGCCTTCTCTTTTAAAAAGATTGAACACAGTTTATCTTGTGTTTTATGAATCATACAGCCCACGTGTTTTATGAATCATACAGCCCACAAAAACATTTCTATGTAACTTACAGTTTCATAAAAGTTCTCTAAGCGTACCAGGTTATGGACAGACCTATATTCAAACACACAACACAACGGATACCTATTAACAATACCACCACTCGTTCTGCTTGTGAATATTAATCATAAAATCAAAAACTGTTCATATGGTAAATACCATTCACACATTAAAACAGATACAATATTTCAAAAAAGTCACAAAACAATAAACACAAAACACACTTCAAATCAAAATAAAATCTTTCACCAGTGTCAGAGAAGTGTGAGATTCCTCCACATGAAAATACAACTATTCACCCAAAATATTCCTACACATCAAATTAAACTATTTCCCGAAGACAGTCCTACACAAAAAATGTAACTATTTCCCCAAGATATTCCTGCATATAAAAATATAACTATTTCCCCAAGATATTCCTACATATAAAAATATAACTATTTCCCCAAGATATTCCTACACATAAAAACACAATTAGTTCCCAAAGCGATCAGTACAAAGTATTTTCTCTTAAGAGTCAGAGGAAAGTAGTGCTACAACAGATCCACGCCCGATCAGTTGATGGCTCCTGGGTCCTCCTGGTTGAGAAAGAAGACCTTGACCTTTCCTTTAGATGTCTGCACCTCTTCCGTCACTCTCACCAGCAACCACGATCCCAGACCATACGCAAGTGTAGGGATACCTGGATAGATCACATTTCACACAAACAATACAGACAATGGTTGGGACACCTGGACATATCATTTCACACAAATAACAATATAGACAAGTGGTGGGACACCTGGACATATCACAATTCACACAAATAACAACATAGACAAGTGTAGGGATACCTGGACATATCACAATTCACACATACAACAATATAGACAAGTGGTGGGACACCTTGACATATCAAAATTCACACAAATAACAACATAGACAAGTGGTGGGACACCTGGACATATCACAATTCACACACACAACAATATAGACAAGTGTAGGGATACCTGGACATATCACAATTCACACACACAACAATATAGACAAGTGTAGGGACACCTGGACAATATCACAATTCACACACACAACAATATAGAAAAGTGTTGGGATACCTGGACATATCACAATTCACACAACAATATAGACAAGTGTAGGGACACCTAGACATATCACAATTCACACACACAACAATATAGACAAGTATAGGGACACCTGGACATATCACAATTCACACACACAATAATATAGACAAGCGTAGGGATACCTGGACATATCACAATTCACACACACAACAATATAGACAAGTGTAGGGATACCCGGACATATCACAATTCACACACACAACAATATAGACAAGTGTAGGGATACCCGGACATATCACAATTCACACACACAACAATATAGACAAGCGTAAGGATACCCGGACATATCACAATTCACACACACAACAATATAGACAAGTGTTGGGACAACTGGACATATCACAATTCACACACACAACAATACAGACAAGTGTAGGGATACCTGGACATATCACAATTCACACACACAACAATATAGACAAGTGTAGGGATACCCGGACATATCACAATTCACACACACAACAATATAGACAAGTGTAAGGATAACTGAACATATCACAATTCACACACACAACAATATAGACAAGTGTAGGGACACCTAGACATATCACAATTCACACACACAACAATATAGACAAGCGTAGGGACACCTGGACATATCACAATTCACACAAATAGCAATATAGACAAGTGTAGGGACACCTGGACATATCACAATTCACACACACAACAATATAGACAAGTGTAGGGACACCTGGACATATCACAATTCACACACACAACAATATAGACAAGTGTAGGGACACCTAGACATATCACAATTCACACACACAACAATACAGACAAGTGTAGGGATACCTGGACATATCACAATTCACACACACAACAATATAGACAAGTGTAGGGATACCTGGACATATCACAATTCACACAAATAGCAATATAGACGAAAGTGTGACATTTAGTATGAATTTGCAAAATTAAATCATGACTGGTGTGTGTGTGTGTGTGTGTGTGTGTGTGTGTGTGTGTGTGTGTGTGTGTGTGTATGTGTGTGTGTATTTGTGTGTGTGTGTGTGTGTGTGTGTGTGTGTGTGTGTGTGTGTGTCTGCGTGTGTGTGTCTGTGTGTGTGTATGTGTGTCTGTGTGTCTGTGTGATGAATGTAACTGTGTGTGTGTGTGTGTGTGTGTGTGTGTGTGTGTGTGTGTGTGTGTGATGAATGTGACTCTTGTGTGTGTGTGTGTGTGTGTGTGTGTGTGTGGTGTGATGAATGTGACTGTGTGTATGTGTGTGTGTGTGTGTGTGTGTGTGGATGAATGTGACTGTGTGTGTGTGTGTGTGTGTGTGTGTGTGTGTGTGTGTGTGTGTGTGTGTGTGTGCGCGTGCATGTGTGTGTATGCGCGCACATGTGTGTGTGTGCGCGCGCGCTCGTGCGTGTAGGCGTACACATGCACTTGCACTGTTTGTTCTATTCCTGCAAAGCACAACAAACATGCTTTTGACATGGACTTTTTGCATTAAAAAAGTGAAATCCTTTACATTAATATAAATATTATCATTATTATTATTATTATCATTATCATTATTGTCATCTTCATCACACCCTGACTGGTCCACAGTTCTACATGACCCCTCACAGAAAGGGATCTATGAATCCCATGTTGTCAAATCCATCCACAAACAAGTGAGAAATGCTTTCCGGCAGTGACACAATGTCATTTTGTTAACTGACAAACATAACTACATACAGACACATTACAAGTGAGAAATGCTTTCCGGCAGTGACACATTGTCATTTTGTTAACTGACAAACATAACTACATACAGACACACATTACAAGTGAGAATTCTTTCCGGCAGTGACACAAATGTCATTTTGTTAACTGACAAACATAACTACATACAGACACACATTACAAGTGAGAAATGCTTTCCGGCAGTGACACATTGTCATTCTGTTAACCGACAAACATAACTACATACAGACACACATTACAAGTGAGAAATGCTTTCTGGCAGTGACACAAATGTCATTTTGTTAACTGACAAACATAACTACATACAGACACACATTCTTCCGAGTCAATACTGAAACCTTATTTTTTTTCATAAAATGAACCAAGAAAAGCCTCCAAGACATAGGTATACCTAAATTGACTAGTTTCAGACAGGTGTAGAAAGAATCCTCTCTCTCCAGATCTTGCCAACCTCGCCTTGAACAATGGTACTTGATGTAAGGGAAGCAACCTGTGCGCAGAATGTGGTAGTTAGCCCCCTGGACGGCCCAATTGAAGTGGGACAAACCAAACTGATCGTTCACTACCGCGCTCTTGAGCACGCAGAACGACGTCCAGTGAGGCAGCTGGCGCTGATACAGATGATTGGTTAAAACCTGCAAAATCACCATGAAGAATGAACGCTTACAATACTGCAGACCAACAAAACCCAGGCTAAAGGCACTGCAAGCAAGTCCTTGGCAAAAAAAATTGAAAATAAAAAAATCGAAAAACAAATTGAAAATAAAAAACTAAAAAACGGATAAAGGTATAGTCATAACCTAGTCCGAGAAAAATTTTAAAAAACAACAACAAAAAACGTAATGCAACCAGCTGTAGTCTGAATAACAGTCAAAAAAGAAAAGTACAGCTGGAAATCAAGCCTCCTACTCCTAGCCAGGCCTTATCACTGTCCCTATACCTATCCCTAGCTGTACTAGCCAGGCCTTATCACTGTCCCTATACCTATCCCTAGCTGTACTAGCCAGGCCTTATCACTGTCCCTATACCTATCCCTAGCTGTACTAGCCAGGCCTTATCACTGTCCCTATACCTATCCCTAGCTGTACTAGCCAGGCCTTATCACTGTCCCTATACCTATCCCTAGCTGTACTAGCCAGGCCTTATCACTGTCCCTATACCTATCCCTAGCTGTACTAGCCAGGCCTTATCACTGTCCCTATACCTATCCCTAGCTGTACTAGCCAGGCCTTATCACTGTCCCTATACCTATCCCTAGCTGTACTAGCCAGGCCTTATCACTGTCCCTATACCCATCCCTAGCTGTACTAGCCAGGCCTTATCACTTTCCCTATACCTATCCCTAGCTGTACTAGCCAGGCCTTATCACTGTCCCTATACCTATCCCTAGCTGTACTAGCCAGGCCTTATCACTGTCCCTATACCTATCCCTAGCTGTACTAGCCAGGCCTTATCACTGTCCCTATACCTATCCCTAGCTGTACTAGCCAGGCCTTATCACTGTTCCTATACCTATCCCTAGCTGTACTAGCCAGGCCTTATCACTGTCCCTATACCCATCCCTAGCTGTACTAGCCAGGCCTTATCACTGTCCCTATACCTATCCCTAGCTGTACTAGCCAGGCCTTATCACTGTCCCTATACCTATCCCTAGCTGTACTAGCCAGGCCTTATCACTGTCCCCCATCCCTAGCTGTACTAGCCAGGCCTTATCACTGTCCCCCATCCCTAGCTGTACTAGCCAGGCCTTATCACTGTCCCTATACCTATCCCTAGCTGTACTAGCCAGGCCTTATCACTGTCCCTATACCTATCCCTAGCTGTACTAGCCAGGCCTTATCACTTTCCCCATCCCTAGCTGTAAGACACACCCAAAAGGACCTAATGCTACTATCTTTGAGTAACAAAAAGTTTTGAAGTTTGGTTTTGAACTGAAACCACCACCAACCTCAGAGGCCAAAGGTCTGTTCCTATGGCGAACAGAGCTGACAATCAGACGTCGAATGGCCGAGTTGATGCGGGATAACATGCCACGCACGATGCGGTGATCATCTCAACACTCCACCGGCACCAGGCTCAGCAATCTTACTCGCGTTCAGACCTGCTCACAGAGTCGACAACCCAAACAAAGAAAACTTTAAGGAACATCTCAACATCAAGGAACCCTAAAAGTGTGTAACTGTTAAATTAGAATTTACAGTTTGGGTCATCCAGGAACTGTTATAATCTGTATGATTCAGTCAGATCCATCATTTCTTCTTTCCAGTTTCACACAAGGTACACAGAAAACATAATACAATTTCAAATAAAAAATACATATGTGTTTTCATTTATAATCTATTTTATGAATACTTGACTACAGGTGTGGTAGTCAAGTGGGCAGCTTCTAAGCTTTGGAAATCAGAGAGCTAAATGATTCTGAGAAGGCGGGACCTGTTTCTGGCCTATCTCATATTGTCATATATAATATACTTTTGTGTGGTGCTGTTGAGTACAGTACTGTTGGCAGATCCTGGAATCATTTGGCAGTCACGACAGTAATTTACTGTCATTAGTTTAAAGTGTAAAGAATTTCATATGTAGGATTACTCAGTCTGCATTATCAGTAGGGACTGTAGGCTCTCTATAAAGAAATTGGCAGCCAGAGGTTTTCGTAAAAAGGACTTTCTGCATTTATAATACTGGAATTGTGACCAGAAGAGATCTAAGATTTAAGCGAAAAAGAATGCTGAAAACAAGTCTTTTTCAGTTTTTGTGATATAGGACTGTTTTTGTTAGTCCTGTGGTGAATTGAATTAGTTTTGGAACTAGTGTAATGTGACATTCAAGTATGTCGACTGTTTGTGTATAATTTCTTTCTTACATCATGTCAAGTATACCTTGAATACAACTCCTCAACAAATGATTAATGAAATGAGCTGATTTATTTTCCTTTATTTTTGTTAAACAAAAGATGGCACTTTTCTACTTGTCTACTGTTGTGAGAGTGTGTTGCATGACAGTAATCTTGACAACAAATGAAATGAGAAATATCCTCAACAATACTATTACTACAAGTACAATACTAGTATTATAATTTATACTTCACATATCAACACAAAACTCAGATTCATGCAATTCTTTGGTAATCTCATCAAATAGAATAATTAAGTTACTACTGGTTCAGATACAATTATGATATTATTTTCATCAAGAATTAAAACAGGTTTAGTGTCTATACACAGGTACAGAAATTCATTCTTTGGCATGTGAAAAAGTAAAATGCTATAACTAAAGCAGAGAAAGTTACTGGAAATCATAATACTTCGCACAGTTCAATGGCACTGACTGTGTCATGACTGAATTTTGTATATGATGATCAAACATTCACCAGAGTGTTTAAAAAAATATTGTGTTGGAAGACAAAACATAAGTTATAAAGTATGCGCTCACAGACAGGCACAGGGACTTAGTTATAAGTTAATGTCTTAATGACACGAATGATTTCTACTCACTGTTTCATATGACACTGCTTTATCTTTTATAGATATGCTGTAGTTCCTTGTGGGGTAGAGATGAGGAGTTTGGACTGGGCAGATAGAAAAATAATAAAATCCATTCAGGATGTTTGTGATTCGCAAAAATATGCTGACTGATTTAAAAATGAAACAGCATTCCTCTCTCTCTCTCTCTCTCTCTCAACATCAGTCAATGTGAAAACACATCAGGTTCTGACAAATTCTACATATATGTCACATGTGCCAATCCAACAGTATTTCGTTCGTTCTTTGATTTAACATCTTTTCACTATGAATGATAGTATTTTTCCAACTTAGAGTGTGAGTGTGTGAGTGTGTTTGTGTGTGTGTACTGTGTGTGTGTGTGTGTGTGTGTGTGTGTGTGTGTGTGTGGTGTGTGTGTGTGTGTGTGTGTGTGTGTGTTTGCCTGCATGCATATGTTCTTAAGTTCTGTGTGCATACATGTGTCCATGTGTGTGTCTGCTGACAACAAAACATTCAGTCCCCAGCATTCTGTAAGTGAACCCACCTGATCAAAACAAAACATGTGAGGAAAAAAAAAGTTGGTAAGTAGGCCTAAATCTATCATGATCAAAACAAATAAAGGATTTTGTCAAGTGTTGTCTGAGATAGATTTATCTGGTGCCGCTGATAGTGATACCACTGTTGACTACAGGTATACTACATAATAGTACATTCAACAACTACACATGTGTTCAACAAGAAGTTATCACACACACACACACACACACAGTGACACACACACACACGCACGCACGCACGCACGCACGCATGCATGCACGCACATACACACACAGTGACACACACACAATGTGACAATTTATTGTCCTGATCAAAATAAACATGGATTTTGTCAAGAACTGTCTGTCATATCAATTTGATGCCACTGATGACTGAGCCAATTCATTTGGAGCCAGTCACCAGTGATTCCACTGTTGACTACTACAGGTATGTCAGGTATAGCTAAAGTTGCCTAAACCTAAAGTATGTTATACTTATAGTATACTAATATAGGCCATAGGCCCTAACTAGTAAGACTTACAAGTCCAGCAACAATTTTGAATTTAAAAAAGTTATAATTAATTATATTAGGCCTATATATTTATAATAACCATTCAATCAATCTCTTTATACCTTTCATTGCAAACGCTACAAAACAGAGAAACAATATACAAACAAAAGTGCAGTCGGATAGCAGCACATAAGCTGTATTAATTAAAAGCACAATGCACGGCACTGAATAACAATAACGAAATTCACCTACCCCGCGACTTGACTGTCACTGCTACTGATCGTTGTTGTCTCCCTTCCGCCGTACTTTGACCGCAATTTCCTAAGTATATTTGAGAATAATCAATAGACATCTCTGAAAAATAATTCAAAATATGATCACTCATTCTAAAGCATACATGTATAATCACTAATATAATCATGGAAAAAATTAAATCAATAATATTTGTATTCGAATTCATTATATCTATTCTCATTCGGGTAGAAGGGAAAAAAGCTCACTGATAAATGATCATTTGAGAATGGTTCACTTCTCAATTGTTGGCACGACAAGTCACATGACCGAGTAAACAGAGGAAGGATCCGCTGAAATCGTCACCTCATTCTGTAAAAAATTGATAAAGGATCGTTCGTTTGATGCTCCTCAGTCACTCAAACAAGGAGAAAAACATGGGCAAATGCACAACAACAACAAAAATCTGCCTGCTGGTGATCAGCCTGGTGTTTTGGGTGAGTTTTTTGGGCTGTGTTTGAGGTAATGAGAGAATCAATGATGTCATTGGTTCATTCGTCATTGCTTTATTCATCGTCTGCTGTTGTTTCCATCGTCACTCTTGAATCATGTGATCAAGCCATGTAAATTTGCGAACTGACTGTTTAACTTAAAGTTCAAATCGAAAAAAGTCGCAGATCTCTTTTGTGAAGGGTGGACGGTTGCCCAAATTAATGCTGGACTTTATTTCCTGAGTGACAGCGATCCTCTTTGCGCGGTTGATAATAATTAATTACAAAATGAAAATAATGAAAATTCGTTAGGGCCCACTGACACTGAGTGCTGTGAACAGTGCTTGTAATTCACCAATTGACTTATAGTTTCGTGAGGATCAGTTTAAAACCGTACAATGCCACATGTCAAGACATAGTTTTGTGAGGATCAGTTTTAATTGAGTTTAAAACCGTACAATGTCACATGCCATTTTTATGCTAAAAAAATGTTTAATTAAATAGATAACATAAACATGAAGGTGTACACACATTATTCATGCTGGCAACCTCCTCCCCCTCACCCCTACACACATAGAAAATTAACTCAATTACATTTACACCAGCAAATAAGTGGTGTGGTTTTTCTGTTTTTCTTTTTTTCTTTTTTTTTTTTTTTTTTACTTCATTGATTTTTATATTGCATCTAGAAAGACCAAGTCGCTACCCATTTCTTTTTCACCCAACACAGAGTCCATTCTTCCCAGATAAACTTATGGCATCCTTGCAGACTTACACTGTATTTTTTTGTGTAAAACTAAAAGTAAGCCATCAAATTAGTCTGCAGTTTAACACATTATGTATTGCTTTGTACTTCAGTGTATGTTTAGCTTTGTACTATCAGACTGGTGGTAAGCAAGTTTTAGCAGTACAAACATTGTTTGTAATTATTGAAATTCAGCTATTGATAATCCAAGTTTGACATAGAAATAATTAAGATTCTATAACAGTGGAACAGTAATCAGTTGCACACACAGCCAACACACACCGCAAGCCCACTGACTACTCATTGTGTCATTGTTGGCCTTGGTGTAGTTACTTGGTTGGTTCCAGTTCACTTAGCTTGAGTGATACTGATAGTGAGGCTTTTGGGCAGCCAATTTAAAACATGACAGATTGGGAGAGGAGGGTTGGCTGACTTGAACAAAGAGGTGTTACAGTATACATAAATGAAGCTGGTGGGATCCTGGACAGTGTTAATACAGTGTTACTCCAGGCTTCAGGCTCCTGTCTCTGTACTTTGTAATTTGCTGACATGGATGTGGAAGAGCCGTAGAGCCATCTGAATGATTCTGATCTTATGTTGATAGTGATAGTAATTGTTCTGTTGATAACAATTTACCCTTGTGTTAGTGATTAATAACATCTTTTGAGTTCTAAAGTCAAGACATACTACAAATTGTAAAAGTACTAATTATATGATTTACACTACAGTAGGCCTACAGCATTTGTTCACACATTTCTTCAAAACTTGTTTCAGTATATTTAGTCTTAACTGATATTTTCTTTTTCTGTTTTAGATTATGAATTTTTACTGGTCTACAAGATTGTCATATCAAAAAATATAATAATAATGCTCCTAACTGACCTAAGTTATTTAATCATGTGCCGATAGTTATGTTCACCGATCTTTAAAACACACACACATACATATCTTCATATCAGGGGTGGGACTGGGACTGAGCTGACTCAGATAAAAGAGGAAATCTGAAACTTGAAGTTGAAAGAGTCTGGAAATTTTTTTATACTTAAATGGAAATCTTCAAATCTGGCACATTTTGAGGCATACAAATGTGCATAAGTCTGTAATTTCACAGTTTATGAATTGTCACTACTTTTTTCATTGCTTAATATCATACACTTTCACTTATATTTTTAGTTATAATGTTCTGTGAATGAAAATGACAAAAGATGCACCTTCAACACAAGTTCAAGCAGTGAATTTTCCTTTCCAAGTTTCACCAACATGGTATTTTTCATTGAGTACACATGACCGTTTTGAGGATGACAGAAACGAAGAACACATTATAAAAAAGAACTTTGAAGGACCACCCATAATGAAAGATGAAGTTAGAGCAGCGCTGAAAAAGATGAAACCAGCAAAAGCCCCAGGACCAGACAACATTACTACAGAGATGATTGAAGCCCTGGAGGAATTTGCCATAGAAAAAATAACAGTCCTCCTAAATGAAATTTATGACACTGGAAAAATCCCCAAAGATATGTCAAAATCAATTTTCATTGCACTTCCAAAGAAGACAGGGGCTATAGAATGCGAACTCCATCGCACAATCAGTTTGATGAGTCATGTAACAAAAATCCTGTTAAGATTAATAAGAATAATCATGATGAGGACAAGGAATAGAATCAAAAGAGAAATAGCAGAAGAACAGTGTGGATTTGTGGAAGGGAAAGGAGCTATTAATGCCATATACACCCTAAGAACTATCATAGAGAGGTCAATTGAGTTGAATAAGGATTTGTATTTATGCTTTGTTGACTATACCAAGGCTTTCGATCGAATATGACATGAAGAATTGATCAACCAACTGGAGAGACTCAATGTTGATGGAAAAGATCTACGAATAATCAGAAATATGTACTGGGAACAAACAGCTGCAATGAGAATAGAAAACAATATAAGCTCTTTTCAAAACATCAAAAAAGGAGTCAGACAGGGTTGTGTTTTGTCACCAGATCTGTTTTCACTTTGCAGCGAAAACATCATGAGAAGCCTAGAAGAAGACCCTGGATTAAAGGTTGGAGGGAAAATGATAAACAACATTCGGTACGCAGATGACACCGTGCTAATTGCAGAAAATGAAAGGGACCTACAAAACCTTGTGAATATACTAGAAATAGAAAGCAAAGGTAAGGGGTTGGAACTAAACAGCAGGAAGACTGAAGTCATGGTGATCAGTAAAACACATGAAATCCCCTCATGCAAAATAACAGCAAATGGCACAACCTTGACACAGGTTAATAAGTTCAAATACCTGGGAACGGTCGTTTCATCAGACGGCAGATGCACATTGGAAATAGCTGGCAGAATTGGCCAAGCCAAAACAGCATTCAAGAAGATGACAAGCATTCTTACCAACAAATGTCTATCAATTAACATCAGAAAGAGAGTCCTTGAATGTTATATAGAACCAATACTGTTGTACGGATGTGAGGCATGGACAGTCAGCAAGCAAAGCCAGAGCATGATTATGATCGAGGCAGCCGAGATGTGGTTTCTCAGAAGAATGTTGAGAGTTCCATGGACAGCAAAGAAAACAGACAAGACAGTCTTGATGGAGGCAGACACAAGTAGATCACTCATAAGGAAGATTAGGAAAAGACAAGCAACATTTGATTTATAGGCCATTTTATGAGGAAGGGGGATTTGGAGCACCTGGTCACAACGAGGAAGCTGGAGGGAAAGAGAGCACCAGGTCAACCCAGGGAGAGAATGCTGGACGGACTTGCAGAGTGGCTGGGGATGAGGAGGGTGGGGGAGATGCTGGGGGCAACGAGAGAGAGAGATGGTTGGAATCCATGGTCGCCAACGCCATGCGGCAGGGCACCTGATGATGATGATGATGATGACACATGATCATGATCTTCAAGTGCAACTTTAGCTGCTTGTGTCAGTCATTTCCAGGCAACAGAGGAAGCAATAAGGAAGGCCTGGAGTTTTAATTTTTCTTATGAATGGACTGAGGGGCTCTTCTCCTACAACTTTTTTTTATCCAATCCCACCTTCAAGATTTGTTCACTCTTTTTATTCGAAAATTTGACCAAGCTCAACATTGTCTGACCACATCACCACCAGTTCTTTAAATTTAATACTAATTTAATTTGGTTAGCTCTAATACTTATTTTAGATTTTTTTTTTTTTACACATATACTTTATGAGTATTTGCATGATGAATATGTGCATCATGCATGTGCATTCACACAGTCACACACTCATTTAATCCCACATGTATATATATATAGCAGAGCCTGGAATTCGTCGCGGAAACGAGGATTTCCGCGGAAATCAAAATCGAAAATCGCGCAAAAAAATATTTTTCGCGTTAAAAAAAAATCGACGACCATACTTAAAAAAAAAGAAAAGAAAAAAACAGGGAAACAAGTGACAGGAGAAAAGAAAGGCTAGGTGTGCCTGCAAAACAGATTTCCTCCAAACGGAAGGCACTTGAGAATCTGGAGGCAGATGGGAAGAGAGCAAGGGAGGAGCATGCAGAAATGGTCATTTGTGAGGCAGACACAGAGGGCAAGGACACCACAGAAGGAAAGGACATGACAGAGGATGAATACACCACAGAGAGCATACCTGATCAAGCACAGACAGAAACCAAACGAAAAAAAAAGCAAACATCTCTGGCAAGATTCTTTCGTCGCTCTGACTTGGATAAGCCTTCTAGCTAGTTTTGATGAATATGTCTGTGTATGAACACACTGAAACGATCTGCTGTGTATGATGGATCCTGATCTTGTGCCCAATGTTTATTAAATACTCTTTTGACTGATATTCATTGTGATTTTCAGTGTGTTAGATGCCTTTAAATTTGTCTCCAGAATGCACAGATTTTAGTCTTGATTTTAAAAATTTTCCGGGGGAGCATGCCCCCAGACCCACCTAGAAGTTTCCCTTTTTTTTTTCTTAGCAATTCCAGGCTCTGATATAGTTTTCAGTCAAACCTGTCAGTTACAAGTCTTACATTATCACCGACACACCAGATACTTAAACGTTTTTGCATTCAGCATTGTTACTGCTCATAGTCTAGTACTAGTTGTAGAAAGGATATATATAATAATTATCATGAGAATACCAAAATGAAGTTGTGGACATTACAGACACTGAAATGGGAAACAAAGGGAGGAGGACCTGGAGGGAGTGGGTATACTATTACTTATAACTATTATGATACAGGAATTTAATTTTAAGAGATGGTGTAATGTATTATTTTTTGGTCTGTGAAATCTTATTTGGTGGTGGGCTGACTAATCACATTTTCTGACTATTGAACTGCCAGTGAAAGAGCTGCCTTATCGTTATTGTTTGTCCATTGTCGCCTTATTGTTGCTGAATGGTGTTATCACTCTGAATCTGATGAGGATGGTTTATTACTGCATACCCCAGCTAGTGAAATAGATGGGGAGATGATTCATTGTTAGTCACACCATCATATCCATTGTCTCCATGTGCATCTGTTACATTGAGCGTTATTTGCTTTTGGAACAAATGGAAGTTTCAGTGTGGTGTGTGTGTGTGTGTGTGTATGTGTGTATGTGTGTGTGTGTGTGTGTGTGTGTGTGTCTTGTTTTTCTTTTATTTTTGTTTGTCTTGTTTTATTTGGGGGTAAAAATCCTGTTTTCTGAATCATTAGATCGCTTGGCAGGAATTTTGATAATTGCTGTATTGTCATAAAATCATAATGAGAATATGACTGAAGCAAGCTTGAATGCATGCTTGTTTTCATGACTGTAAGAAATTGATTATTTAAATTACCTAGTACTAGTAGTAGTAATAATATATAGTATTAGTAATAACTGTTCATTTTAACACAAAAGGATATTTGCCTGCATTAGTCTGTCCATACACTTGGCTCTTGGTGTGACAGGTGCAGTAGTCAAGTGGGTATAGTCAGACTTCCAGTTAGAACTTAGAAGGTCCTGGGTTTGATTAGCTTGGGCACCTCCGTTTAGAGATTTTTCCTATAGATCTCTGCAGTCAACATGTTACGAACCTGTTGTGCTTAAACCATTTTCATGTGTGCTGTGCACACAGCATCTCAAATAGGCATGTTAAAGATTCTGTAAGTGTAACTCATGTGAGTGGCTGGCTTATGGAGACCTGAAAATACCCATTATGCGCATCCACAAAATATGCAGACTGCGCAGCTTGTGGTTAGCTTCCTGAATAACTTGAGTTCCCAGTGCTTCCGCTGAAAAATCTGATTATGTGGTTTGTGCATCGAGTCGGATACGTTTTTAGGAAGTGCTGGATATAACTTATATCATAGGAATGATTGATAGTAATGATAATGATAATAATGAAGCACTGTAATAGAACAATAATAGGAATAATGATGGTAAAAATGATAATAATAGCAGTTGTTTAATTGCTAATTTTTTATAAATCGTACAAATGTTATTGGCTGAACATCCAGGATGTAGCTGTGACTGTGTGTGTTATCAACATGGCTGTACAGTGTAGACCATGACTATGACCATTTGTTTTTATAATCAGGAGTTGCTAACCAGCTACAAGTCTGTCATTGTTATGTACCCAGGGTGCAGCTGTGACTCTGTGTTTTATCAACATGGCTGTACGTGTAGACCATGACTATAGGGCCATTTGTTTTTATAATCAGGAGTTGCTAACCAGCTACAAGTCTGTCATTGTTATGTACCCAGGGTGCAGCTGCGGCTCTGTGTTTTATCAACATGGCTGTACTGTGTAGACCATATTGAGTAGTTTGACCATTTGTTTTTATAATCAGGAGTTGCTAACCAGCTACAAGTCTGTCATTGTTATGTACCCAGGGTGCAGCTGCGGCTCTGTGCTTCATCAGCTCGTGGGTGTACAGTACCTATCATGACTTCGACCATCTGACAGAAGCGACCTTGACCTTGGTGCCAGCCAGCATCGTGTTGGGCGTAGCTGTGTTTATGTTCATGATTGGTCTCCTGGGCTGTATCGCTGTCTGCAAGGAGAGCAAGATCCTTCTGTCTTTCGTAAGTGCCAGTGGTGGTGTGTTAGCACTACGTGCTATTGTGTTTTTTGGGGGGGTGGGGGTTGAGGAGGGTGGGGTTTGTTCTTTGTTGTTTTGTTTTGATTATGTTTAGTAATGGCACTGATGGATGAAAAATGACGTACAGAACTTGGTAAACTTGTACTGGTATTAGTTATGATGGTTTTGGTTGGTTGAATTTATTATGTTTTTGGTGGGTTTTGTTGTTTTTAAAGAAAGAGATATTTTGTATTACAGGGGAGGGATGTGTAGCCCATAACATGTTCAACTTTCAATATGAGCCAGTCAGGACATTTTTAACTGATGGGGGGGGGGGGGGGGGGGGGGTTCGAATATACAACTGTCCAATTAATTGTCCATTGCACTCACTGATTGACCATTCAAGACACAGTCTTACATTTGAAAACTTAGTTGGCACAGTCAGGACATAGACAATTGACCAGTCAGGGTAAAGTCAATACACCAGTCAGGACATAGACAATTGACCAGTGAGGACATAGACAATTGACCAGTGAGGACAGTCTTTGTGTGAAAACTTCAATTGACCAGTCAGGGTAAAGTCAATACACCAGTCAGGACATAGACAATTGACCAGTGAGGACATAGACAATTGACACAGTGAGGACATAGACAATTGACCAGTGAGGACATAGACAATTGACCAGTGAGGACAGTCTTTGTGTGAAAACTTCAGTTGACCAGTCAGGGTAAAGTCAATACACCAGTCAGGACATAGACAATTGACCAGTGAGGACAGTCTTTGTGTGAAAACTTCAATTGACCAGTCAGGGTAAAGTCAATACACCAGTCAGGACATAGACAATTGACCAGTGAGGACAGTCTTTGTGTGAAAACTTCAATTGACCAGTCAGGGTAAAGTCAATACACCAGTCAGGACATAGACAATTGACCAGTGAGGACAGTCTTTGTGTGAAAACTTCAGTTGACCAGTCAGGGTAAAGTCAATACACCAGTCAGGACATAGACAATTGACCAGTGAGGACAGTCTTTGTGTGAAAACTTCAATTGACCAGTCAGGGTAAAGTCAATACACCAGTCAGGACATAGACAATTGACCAGTGAGGACAGTCTTTGTGTGAAAACTTCAATTGACCAGTCAGGGTAAAGTCAATACACCAGTCAGGACATAGACAATTGACCAGTGAGGACAGTCTTTGTGTGAAAACTTCAGTTGACCAGTCAGGGTAAAGTCAATACACCAGTCAGGACATAGACAATTGACCAGTGAGGACAGTCTTTGTGTGAAAACTTCAATTGACCAGTCAGGGTAAAGTCAATACACCAGTCAGGACATAGACAATTGACCAGTGAGGACAGTCTTTGTGTGAAAACTTCAATTGACCAGTCAGGGTAAAGTCAATACACCAGTCAGGACATAGACAATTGACCAGTGAGGACAGTCTTTGTGTGAAAACTTCAATTGACCAGTCAGGGTAAAGTCAATACACCAGTCAGGACATAGACAATTGACCAGTGAGGACAGTCTTTGTGTGAAAACTTCAATTGACCAGTCAGGGTAAAGTCAATACACCAGTCAGGACATAGACAATTGACCGGTGAGGACAGTCTTTGTGTGAAAACTTCAATTGACCAGTCAGGGTAAAGTCAATACACCAGTCAGGACATAGACAATTGACCGGTGAGGACAGTCTTTGTGTGAAAACTTCAATTGACCAGTCAGGGTAAAGTCAATACACCAGTCAGGACATAGACAATTGACCGGTGAGGACAGTCTTTGTGTGAAAACTTCAATTGACCAGTCAGGGTAAAGTCAATACACCAGTCAGGACATAGACAATTGACCAGTGAGGACAGTCTTTGTGTGAAAACTTCAATTGACCAGTCAGGGTAAAGTCAATACACCAGTCAGGACATAGACAATTGACCAGTGAGGACAGTCTTTGTGTGAAAACTTCAATTGACCAGTCAGGGTAAAGTCAATACATCAGTCAGGACATAGACAATTGACCAGTGAGGACAGTCTTTGTGTGAAAACTTCAATTGACCAGTCAGGGTAAAGTCAATACACCAGTCAGGACATAGACAATTGACCAGTGAGGACAGTCTTTGTGTGAAAACTTCAGTTGACCAGTCAGGGTAAAGTCAATACACCAGTCAGGACATAGACAATTGACCGGTGAGGACAGTCTTTGTGTGAAAACTTCAATTGACCAGTCAGGGTAAAGTCAATATACCAGTCAGGACATAGACAATTGACCAGTGAGGACAGTCTTTGTGTGAAAACTTCAATTGACCAGTCAGGGTAAAGTCAATACACCAGTCAGGACATAGACAATTGACCAGTGAGGACAGTCTTTGTGTGAAAACTTCAGTTGACCAGTCAGGGTAAAGTCAATACACCAGTCAGGACATAGACAATTGACCGGTGAGGACAGTCTTTGTGTGAAAACTTCAATTGACCAGTCAGGGTAAAGTCAATACACCAGTCAGGACATAGACAATTGACCAGTGAGGACAGTCTTTGTGTGAAAACTTCAGTTGACCAGTCAGGGTAAAGTCAATACACCTGTCAGGATATAGACAATTGACCAGTGAGGACAGTCTTTGTGTGAAAACTTGAATTGACCAGTCAGGGTAAAGTCAATACACCAGTCAGGACATAGACAATTGACCAGTGAGGACAGTCTTTGTGTGAAAACTTCAATTGACCAGTCGGGGTAAAGTCAATACACCAGTCAGGACATAGACAATTGACCAGTGAGGACAGTCTTTGTGTGAAAACTTCAATTGACCAGTCAGGGTAAAGTCAGTACACCAGTCAGGACATTGTCAATTGACCAGCGTCGGGGCACAATCTTTATGTGAAAATTTCAATTGACCAGTCAAGACACAGTCAATATAACAGTACACAGTCAGTTGACCAGTGAGGAGTGTTTTTGTGAAAACTTCAGTTGACCAGTTATGATAGAGTCAATATATATAGAGTCAATATATGTATATATTTATACATATATGTATACACCAATTAGGACATGGTCAGTTGATTAGTGTCAGGACAAAGTCTTTATGTGTAAACTTCAAGTGTGGTTGAATTGTTTTGTGTGCAGTATTTCTGTCTGATCCTGGTGGTCTTCTTGGGAGAGGTGGTTGCCGGCGTGTTGGGCTATGCTTACCGTGAGGAGGTGAGTGTGTTTGATAGTGTGTTCATCTCTGTCTGTCTGTCTCTCTTTCTTTCTCTGTGACTTACATGATGACTGACTGACTCTCTGACTGTCTCTGTCTGTCTCTGTCTGTCTGTCTGTGGGAATAGGTGTTCATGGAAGTGGTGGCTCTAGTGCTGGGTTGTGCTTTTCATGAGAAAGCCTGTGTATTTATCAGTATGTTCTTCTGTCTGTGTGTGTGTGTGTGTGTGTGTGTGTGTGTGTGTGTGTGTGTGTGTGTGTGTTTAGATCTTGAAGATTTGCTTATTCTTGTTCTTTTTGGTTGTTAACAATACCATTGTTGTTGTGAAACTAACATAATCATATTGAATCAAGACAGTGTGTTTTTAACATGCAAAAAATGCCATATGGTAAAACCTTGTTTGACGGAAGTTGTATGTATCCATGTATCAGTACTAGAACTTGTGCGTTGACTATTGCACAGTGATAAACAGCGTCTTGTGTGCAATAAACTGACACAGAAGGGACAGGACTGTACACGGAAGACACTGGAAAAATCCCCAAAGATATGTCAAAATAAATAATAATAATAATATATTTTTTTTATAGCGCAAATCTTGATAAAATCAAATCTAAGGCTTTTGTCCAGTACATATCAATTTTCATTGCACTTCCAAAGAAGACAGGGGCTATAGAATGCGAACTCCATCGCACAATCAGTTTGATGAGTCATGTAACAAAAATCCTGTTAAGAATAGTCATGATGAGGACAAGGAATAGAATCAAAAGAGAAATAGCAGAAGAACAGTGTGGATTTGTGGAAGGTAAAGGAACTATTAATGCCATATATACACCCTAAGAGAGGTCAATTGAGATGAATAAGGATTTGTATAATTTATGCTTTGTTGACTATACCAAGGCTTTTGATCAGGTACGACATGAAGAATTGATCAATCAACTGGAGAGACTCAATGTTGATGGAAAAGATCTACGAATAATCAGGAATATGTACTGGGAACAAACAGCTGCAATGAGAATAGAAAACAATATAAGCTCTTTTCAAAACATCAAAAGAGGAGTCAGACAGGGTTGTGTTTTGTCACCAGATCTGTTTTCACTTTATTCGGGAAGACAAGACAACCAGTATCATGAGGTGATAGTCATTATCCAGAAAAAGGAAACATAAAAATGTTTGATGGAATGGAAACCTGTCACCAGCAGACTTGTGCTGTTACGGGTACAGTCATGCCGTAGGGAAGCTTTTAAGATGATATTTTGAAATATATTCGCTCCCTCACTCTCTCCCCAAAAGCTGGTGGACTGGTAATAGAGTGACATGGATAATTTACATATTTATGTATATTTATATATATATATATGCATTTTTTTTATCTCCCTGCTCAACGTGTGTGCAGTCCTCCTGCTGGTGCCTACCCCCTGTGTGTGTATACACGTACAGAATATCAGATATGCAGACTTTAGGCTTGTGCCATGATCACCATACACATGGCACCAGTGATGTTAGTGCATATGGAATTCGCTCTTAGTGCAGAGATGATCATCTTGAGAAACTGAAAGTGAAACTGAAACAGATATGCATGTTAAAGATCCTATATAACTTGTGTAAGTCAAAAAACAAAAGAAAAACAAAACTTGTGTAACTGTAAGTCATGTCATCAGTGTCCGGTGGCTGAGAGAAAACATGAGAACACACAGTGTTCACCCCCACTTAAGACACAGAATATGCATCAACATCGTGGAACGTGGTCAGCCTGACCAGCAGCTTGACTTCTCTGTGCTTCACTAAAAAGTCTGATTGGAATTGATTTTGTGTACTGCGCAGTGAGTTCAAGTGAGTTTGAAGATTAGTGCTTTGCAAGAATGATTATAACGAAAAGAAAAGAGATTGTGGTAATAAAGTAAGTCTTGTGTAGATGGAGGACGCAGTGTCCAAGGCACTGAAGGCCATGGATGACTTTGACACCATGGTTGTCATCATCATCATCATCATTGTCATCGTTTTCATCATCACAACAGATCATAGAGTAAAACTGTAAGTGTTGTCCTACAGATGGAGGATGCACAACTACAGCGCTGTCATCATCATCATCATCATCGTCATCATCATCATCATCATCATCATCATCATCATCACAACAGATCATAGAGTAAAACTGTAAGTGTTGTCCTACAGATGGAGGATGCACAACTACAGCGCTGTCATCATCATCATCATCGTCATCATCATCATTCATCATCATCATGTCACAATTACTGATACATGTTGTCCTACTACAGGTGGAGGATGCGGTGTCCAAGGGATTGAAGAAGGCCGTAGACAACTACAACGACACCGTCATGATGGATCAGATGGACTTTGTACAGAAGGAGGTAATTATGCAAATACTACATGTGTGACAGGAGGTAATTATGCAAATACTACATGTGTGACAGAAGGAGATAGTTATGTAAATACTACATGTGTGACAGAAGATAGTTATGTAAATACTACATGTGTGACAGAAGATAGTTATGTAAATACTACATGTGTGACAGAAGATAGTTATGCAAATACTACATGTGTGACAGAAGGGGATAGTTATGCAAATACTACATGTGTGACAGAAGATAGTTATGTAAATACTACATGTGTGACAGAAGATAGTTATGCAAATACTACATGTGTGACAGAAGGAGATAGTTATGTAAATACTACATGTGTGACAGAAGGATAGTTATGTAAATACTACATGTGTGACAGAAGAGATAGTTATGTAAATACTACATGTGTGACAGAAGATAGTTATGTAAATACTACATGTGTGACAGAAGATAGTTATGTAAATACTACATGTGTGACAGAAGATAGTTATGTAAATACTACATGTGTGACAGAAGGGATAGTTATGTAAATACTACATGTGTGACAGAAGATAGTTATGTAAATACTACATGTGTGACAGAAGATAGTTATGTAAATACTACATGTGTGACAGAAGATAGTTATGCAAATACTACATGTGTGACAGAAGGGATAGTTATGCAAATACTACATGTGTGACAGAAGATAGTTATGTAAATACTACATGTGTGACAGAAGATAGTTATGTAAATACTACATGTGTGACAGAAGAGATAGTTATGTAAATACTACATGTGTGACAGAAGATAGTTATGTAAATACTACATGTGTGACAGAAGAGATAGTTATGTAAATACTACATGTGTGACAGAAGATAGTTATGTAAATACTACATGTGTGACAGAAGATAGTTATGTAAATACTACATGTGTGACAGAAGATAGTTATGTAAATACTACATGTGTGACAGAAGATAGTTATGTAAATACTACATGTGTGACAGAAGATAGTTATGTAAATACTACATGTGTGACAGAAGATAGTTATGTAAATACTACATGTGTGACAGAAGGGATAGTTATGTAAATACTACATGTGTGACAGAAGATAGTTATGTAAATACTACATGTGTGACAGAAGAGATAGTTATGTAAATACTACATGTGTGACAGAAGATAGTTATGTAAATACTACATGTGTGACAGAAGAGATAGTTATGTAAATACTACATGTGTGACAGAAGATAGTTATGTAAATACTACATGTGTGACAGAAGAGATAGTTATGTAAATACTACATGTGTGACAGAAGATAGTTATGTAAATACTACATGTGTGACAGAAGATAGTTATGTAAATACTACATGTGTGACAGAAGATAGTTATGTAAATACTACATGTGTGACAGAAGATAGTTATGTAAATACTACATGTGTGACAGAAGATAGTTATGTAAATACTACATGTGTGACAGAAGAATAGTTATGTAAATACTACATGTGTGACAGAAGATAGTTATGTAAATACTACATGTGTGACAGAAGGATAGTTATGTAAATACTACATGTGTGACAGAAGATAAGTTATGTAAATACTACATGTGTGACAGGAAGATAGTTATGTAAATACTACATGTGTGACAGAAGGGAAGGGAATAGTTATGTAAATACTACATGTGTGACAGAAGGATAGTTATGTAAATACTACATGTGTGACAGAAGGAGATAGTTATGTAAATACTACATGTGTGACAGAGGAGATAGTTATGTAAATACTACATGTGTGACAGGAGATAGTTATGTAAATACTACATGTGTGACAGAAGATAGTTATGTAAATACTACATGTGTGACAGAAGATAGTTATGTAAATACTACATGTGTGACAGAAGATAGTTATGTAAATACTACATGTGTGACAGAAGATAGTTATGCAAATACTACATGTGTGACAGGAGATAGTTATGTAAATACTACATGTGTGACAGAAGATAGTTATGTAAATACTACATGTGTGACAGAAGGAGATAGTTATGTAAATACTACATGTGTGACAGAAGAGATAGTTATGTAAATACTACATGTGTGACAGAAGAGATAGTTATGTAAATACTACATGTGTGACATGTGTCAGGTAAATACTTAATGTGCAGGGATAAAAACTTTTCTGCCATCTGCAGCATGGTGTATTTTTATGCATCTTCACGCAAAAAAAATTATTTCCACATGAAATAAATACATATAAATAAATCAGCTGGGAGAAAAGAATGTCTGAAGCAATCAGGATCTTTCAGTACGGCAAACCTCTATCAGAAGTAGTCACAAACAGCGTAGTTCACAAAACGAGAAAGTATGGGAACCACAGAAATACGGAAATCAGTCCAATGTTATGTGGTTCCTACTGTCCTGTGTGTGATGAATATTGGGCATTTGTCGAGTCACAGGAATCAATTTGAGTTTTGTAGTGGTGAATACTGAGTACTCACGCTGAGTCAGAAAAATTGATTTGAGTTTTTCCTGATGAATATGGAGCACACACACACTGAGTCACAGAAATCAGTTTGAGTTTCTTTTTGGTGAATACTGAGCACTCGCACTAAGTCAAAAGAATCAGTTTGTGCTTTTTCCTTGTAAATATAGAGCACTCGCGCTGAGTCCAAGGAATTGGTTTGAGTTTCTTCCAGGAGAATACTGAGCACTCACTTGAGTTCTTTCCTGGTGAATACAAAGATTTTGCTGTGAGTCACAGGAATCAGTTTGAGTTACTTTCTGAATATTCAGTGAGTCATAGGAATCGGTTCAAGTTTCTTCTTGGTGATTACTGAGCACTCAAACTGAGTCACAGGTTTTAGTTTGAATTTCTTCCTGGTAAATACTGAGCACTTACACTGAGTCATTGGAATCAGT